>PVJL010015913.1:0-22655 GCA_004026885.1 Lyroderma lyra
TTTGCATATGTTTTTCCAGTTTTCCCAGCACCACCTACTAAAGAGGCTGTCTTTTCCCCATTGTATGTTTTTTGCTCCTTTATCGAAAATTATTTGTCCATATATTTGTGGGTTTATTTCTGGGTTTTCAGTTCTATTCCATTGGTCTCTATTTCTGTTCTTCTGCCAGTACCAAGCTATTTTGACTATTGATGCTTTGATTTGAGGCTCATTCCAATATTTCTCAGATATTTTCTAATTTTATCCCGATTTACTAAAATAGAAACAACATTTTTCTATAAGTAAAAACTAATTCCCTCTTTAGCAGCCATAAGGACAATTAAACTGCAGATATCTGAGAGGATTGGCACAGGTTCAAGGTCCACACTGCTGTTTCTTGCAGCCTAGTAGCCTTGTTTCCTCCTGAACCAGCTGATAGAATTACCGGTTTGTGAGAATTTGCTTTTCATTTTTGCATTTGGCATCCACACAGACCTCAATTCCATTGTAAGTAAAGATATCTCTTCTCCTTCCCAACTTCCTCTGACTCACCTCTAAGTAGAGACCAGCCATAGACATTTCAGTTTCCATCGGTGGGGATGGCTCTTCTACTTGAAATTCTATAGGTCTAGCCAGGCATGCAATTAATCTGATAAAGGTTGGATGAGAAATGGGCCCTTTGTTCCAAATGGGCCGCCCATTTGGTCAAGGCAGGCATTTGGACTACCCCTGTCCATGGGGTCCATAAACAAGACCGCAACCAGCCCTCTATCAGGGCTAAAACCTTGATTAGATGGTTACAAGTTTAGGACCTGTTATGGCCTCAAGGCCAAAAGGGCAGCATAAATAGCAGCTAACTGTTTTTCCATAAGGGACTAGAGGGCCTCCGCCTCTTTCCACAATTGAGACTAAAAACCAAAGGGAATTTTATGAGTCCAATATTTCTGCCACAAGCCCCAACCAAACCTATTGTCATCCACTGACACTGTTGAAAGGAACAGTAGGGTGGTGTCAACCACACATAGGGTTTGGACTTGAGCCACTGCCTGCTTGGTGGCTTGAAATGACTGTTGTATTTCTGGGGTCCACTTCCAAGTAGCCCCTCGCTGTATCAGCTGATATAAGGGGTGAGTTAAAGTGGCTAAATGAGGAACAAACACCCTCCAATACCCTAACAAACCCAAATAGGTCTGCGATTGCTTAACTGTTCTTGGGCAAGGATAGGTCTGTATTTTCTCTATGACTATCTCCGGCACAACCTTAGTATTACCAAACCAGACAACTCCCAAGAATTTGACAGACAACACAGGCCTTTGGACTTTGTCTTCCTTGATGGCCCACCCCCAGGTTTTGAGGCCTTGTTGTAGACTGGTTGCTGCAGTCTCAAGCTCTGCAAGAGAATCAAAGAAATGCACCACTGCTGGCTACTGCCAGGTGGCCAAATCCGGAGCCACCAGACCGTGGCACAGGGTAGAACTGTGAAGACGTCCCTGGGGAAGGACCATAAAAGTCCATTCCCTTCCTTCCCATGTGAAGGTTAACAGTTTTTTACTCTCTTGTGTTTTATCTATGAAGAAAATGGCATTTGCCAAATCTACAACATAGTGATACTGTCCTAGTTCATGGGTGAGTTTGTTCATAAGATCCATAACATTGGGCACTGCTGTATGTAATGGGGGTGTCACTTTGTTCAGCTCTTGATAGTCCACAGTCATCTCCAGGAGACATCAAGATTTTACACTGGTCATATGGGAAATTTATAACGGCTATGCATTGAGCAGATTATCTGGACTTCTTCAAACTTGAGAATGATATGGCCAATCTCTTCTTGTCCACCTAGTAGCCAATATTGCTTTGTAAGCACAACATGGGTAGCCTAGGGCAATACCAAGAGGGCATGATGGGGGTCTTTACCACTCATATATGCAGGCAAAATTCCCCCATTGTCATTGAGATCACCAGTCCTTGCAGCACATCCACCCCTAGAATATATTCTGTGACAGGGGAGACATAGACTTTGTAGTCTTGTTGGATCAATTGCCCTATGCTCAAGGTCACAACCGCTTGTTTGACTTGTATCATCTGGCCACCATATCCCTCCATGGTGGCCATAGGACCGCTAAAGCGATCCAGATTTTCATAGAGCAAAGTGCTATGACTACCGGTATCCATAAGAGCTAGTACCTGCTGCAAATTATGGGGGACCAATAAATAGAGAGTTCTAAATGTGGCCTCTGGTCACCCAGGTCCCCCCTCAGCTGGGTACCTCAGCCAGACCCCTAGTCCAGGTAAAAATCAATCTCAATTCCCAAATTGGGAGTACAAAAGCTGGTAGGGGAGTAAACTGCTGCTCAGGTTTCAGCTGCTTCCACAGAGCTAGTGTCACTCCCGTAGGCTGATGCTCTATTTTCATTGCGGCTACTCCTGCAGTTAGTAGAATAAACCACATCTGCTTTCAGCTCACTCTTACTGCAGGATGAATGCTACCCTCTTGAGCCCCTTTATTCTTTGGGCCTCCGTTGGGTTGGTGCTTCTTGAGGCCCTGGAGCAGCCTCACCTGGCCACCTTTGTTTTACTTCACATCCACATCCCAAATCAAGCTAGGAAAGCTGTTATTTTATGCACCCACCAATCTTCATATGGAGCCAGAATAGCCACCATAGTCCTGAAAGAACCTGGCGGTCCTGACGCTAGGATATGGTCCTTCATCCTAGTGGTGAAAACTTCCTCATCAGAGCTATTGTAGCATATCTGAAACATCATCTGTCGAATTCCCATCTCCCATATAATTTGCACTAGTTCCAAGTACGTGGCCCAGTTGTTCACAGTCTCAGGCAATTTACCGGTACCTGCTCAAACCATTTGGACCCTGCCATTAACCAATTGATCAGGGAATGATTCCCTGCATCATGGTTATTATGGGAAATATTTTGTGGCCTTTGCCTTAAGGAGGGGATTACCGTAATGCAGGCCAGTTGAGGCAGTTTATCAGGGGATAACTCTGTTCCTTCTGCCTCCTCATCTCATAATCTCAATAGCCAGCCTGGTACCGTTTTCCCAGTCCTTCGTCATCCCTACTTCGTCAATTCCCATAAATCAGCAGGCGAGTATGCAGTCATTGTTGTATGCTGCTTGGCCTGGAGTGCCTCCTGCAGCTGACCTCCTGTCTTCATTTGCTTCTCTAGCTCGACCTACCATTGCACTGAAGGGTGAGCCCACAATATAGATATCGTGTTACCTGCCCCAGAAAGCTGTACAGACTCCTTCAAGCCCTGCAGCATATGTTCAGCACCTGCCAGGCGCGTTTCCAATGTTTCCTCCTGGCACTGCAACTGGTATACCTGTTGAGCTTGTTCCTGCATCTCCTGGTTGGTGTGCCACAGCACCGCCAGAAACATGCAGGCTACCCAGCCGACTGCCTCCCAGTGCACCTGCAGAACATTTGGCTTCATAGATTCCAGGGTCTTCCTGATATCACCAGGTATTGTCCTAATCTCATCCCACTCTTCCAGAGCTGTCCATGTGGCCAGATATGTGGCCACTGGGTACCATATAGAGGTGGGAGACTACATTTCTTCCACCCAGGGACCCTCAGAGGTGTGGGAGGTAGTACTCACGCATGGAGCTGACATAGGGAGACCATAAACACGCCAGCAAGCAAGCTACTTTATTGCACACCTGAGACTATATATATATATATATATACATTCAAACAAAAGTAGCTTCTTTCTGCATCTGCCCAGTAGCAATTGTTTGTTTTTTTCATGGTTACATGCACAGTAATTGTCAGCCCCAGGAATTCCTCAACCCAACACATGAACTGATCATGCCAAGATCAAGTCTGGCTGGTGGGTCTGGGTTTAACCATTTACAGTGGGCCTGACCTTAGTTCTTTACAGTGGGCTTGGCTTTAACCTTTTGGGGACTTACAGTGATGATATACCAAAGAATACAAATTCATGAAAACAAAGCGTGTGCATCACAGAAGAATACCCTACTCTAAAATTATTTCAAAATTAGAAGACAGTGGTTTTATAACACGCAATGCCTGCAGTTTTCCTAATTAAAACCCCTCAATGGACACTCTTATAGCTAATAAAAAGAAGTAGTCATAGTTTAAAATTGAACATTCTTTTCAGTGATCTCTTTCCTTTAATAAGCATTGGAGGATTTTTTATGAAAACAAACAAAACTAAAAGGTTATATATAATTTGTAGAAATAGAAACAATTACTCATGTAATGTTTTCACTTCTAGTTTTTGGGTACCCATGACCATTGGCAGAATGTGAAAAATTCATGAGGGTTCAAGAAATCAAAGTTGGAAATTTTCATTCAAAGAGAGAAGTAAGGGCACAGCAGATTCATGCAACAGGGTCTAAGGCAAAGAGTTTCCCTGACTTTTGGGTTAGCTCTTCTTATACAGGAAAAGTACAAGCATATTCTTCCATATCAAAGTGTGGTCACATGTAAAAAATCACAGGTAGAACTGGGGGCACAGTAAACTTTTTCTTGAAGCAGGCCAAGCTCAGGTAAGCTCGTTCTCAAAGTTAGGCCGACAGTTCACAAAGCAGTCACCATATCAGCCCTTTTATTTTGTAACTGGTCAAGCTCAGCTAAACTAGGTTCCTGCTAGCCCCCTCAAGCTCATTTTTATTAACTCTTTCCCTGTCTAATCATTATCATCTCCACAAATTCACAGTCCCTTTTTCAGAACACATGGAACACGTGAAAATCACTATGCTGAATTTCATTTAACATTAACATTATTTCAACTTTTAAACTTAATTAAAACCTGGCAGTGTCACTATGAAGAACCAAATTTCAATAAAATAAATGTGTCATCTTTTAAAATTTTTCTAAGAAAAAGCAAAAGGAAAATTAGGACTTTCCAAGCAAAGCTCTAACAATATTTTGAGAAGAACAAAAGCATTGAATTAAACAGAATTTTGAATTACCACTTTCACTAAATCACAATCTTTTACATCAGTGGTATCTAACGTTTTGGTTTATCTGGACCACATTAAAGAAAAAATTGTCTTGGGCTACACATAAAATATGCTAATGCTAACAATAGCTCATGAACTATAAGAAAAAATTGCCAGAAATTTTATAATATTTTAAGTATTTGTGTTGACTGCACTCAAAGCCATCCTGGGCCACACGTTGGTCATGTCTGCTTTATACGAAGCTCATTGGATATTTTATTAGCTCTAAAATACTGGAAGAAATTGTTGTTTGGCTTGTAATAATGGGGATTCATAAATCACAAATGAATCATGATGAAATTACTTCTGGAAATGTTCTCATTCAGTATCTTTCTTGGTAGCACCAGGTATGTTAAAATCCAAAGAAACCATAGCAACAATTATGTGCTCTTTCACAGACACAAGAGGACTCCCAGTTATGTGATGGAGAAGAATGAGAAATGAAACTATCTCTAGAAGTGTCAACTTGTTTAACAACATGCAGTCTTTTTTCACAGAAATGATACATTATATGAAGAAATTGAGGGGGCAGCAGAATCAGCTGGAAGGACATCAGTGTACCAGGCAGCCAGACTGGCTGGCTGAGACCAACTGGCCACAAATGCCTCAGGAGTGAATAATGCTGATGCTGTGTTACTGCCTTGGGGATTTGCTGTCTCTCTTCATGAAGTTTTTTTTTAAAGAATTGTATACACATCCTAATACTCAGGCTTCTTGCTAGATCTAGATTATTTACCTTCTTTTTATTTTGAGGCAAAATAGAATCTAGACTCCAGTGATTGACACAAAGTTTATTAACTATGGCTTGGTTTTGTATTTCCCACTGCAAAGTGGATATATAATGCAGTGAATTTGAGGTGAAACCATGGTTGTGAGAGAAATAGAATAATATTAATATTTAGTATTCTACATGATCATGTAACAAGCATGTGGAACCTAATGAGATCTATGGTGGAATTAGCAAGCAAAACAGTAATATACAGTCCCAAAAACTAGAAGAAAAATTTGAGGAAAATTCTAATTTTATTCACATTACATTTTGAAAAAATAATGCCTTTATCTTATATGATAAGGTCTCATCCAATTGACATAGGCAGTGTACCCATATGCCCATAAATCAATGGTGCTCTTTAAAATTTATTCTCATAACTCTTACCATTAATTTATTATATTCCATGACAAATGATGTTGCAAAAAGAAATAGCACTTATGAGTTGAAGGGTAATCTGCAGACCACCTAATCTAGCACCATCATTTATAAAGGGAGAAACCAAGTCCTAAGTACATTCATGGAATGACCTGACAAAACCTTAGGTCTCCTGGCCAGTCAGAGTCTCACTTTTACCCCTGGCCTGTGAAATCATCTTGACTGGCCCAGTGCACTTGGTCACTACAATAATCTATCTCAGAAAATGGATCCTCAGTAGATCACATTAAGGCAGTAACTGTAGCATAGTAAATTGTTTTCCTATACAGGACATAGTGCACACTCACCCTCTGTTTTTAATTTTTTTTTAATTCATTTTTATTGTTAGACTTATTGGGGTCACATCTGTTAGCAAGGATTACATAAGTTTCAGGTGTACAATTCTACAGTGCATTGTCAACTTGATGTAGACTTATGTACCTCAATGTTCATCGCAGGGCTGTTCACAGTGGCCAAAACATGGAAACAACCAAAGTGTCCTGCGACAGATGACTGGATAAAGAAGCTGTGGTACATATACACAATGGAATATTACTCAGCTATAAGAAAAGTTGAAATATTGCCATTTGCAACAAAATGGATGGACCTGGAGATCATCATGCTTAGTGAAATTAGCCAGACAGAAAAAACAAAGTACTGTATGACTTCACTCATATGTGGAATATAAAACTCAAAGCAAAGAAAAAAGAAATGAACCCTCTGTTTTTAATACCCAGATGTCCACCTTCATCCTTTTCCACCCCCACCTGATTACCCAAAATTGAGAATTCTGTAGACTGTGACCCTATTTCCTGGGCACCAAAGTTCCCAAGTTTCCATTATAAATGTTGGTCTAGGGCTAGCCCCAGCTCCAAGCAGGTACAATGAATCTTTTCTCCAGGATTAAACTCAGGACCATTGTGCTTGAATCCCTCTACTTTGGAATGATAAATTATAAAGAATGAAGGTAGACAGTGACTTCCCCATTTTGGCCTGGAAATGGTAGAGGTGCTGAACAGACACAGAAATAAGAAAGAGTAAGGTGCTGGCATCATCTCTAATGTGGATACACAACATGCCACAGGCTTAGGTCTCCTGAGTGCAATCTAGTATTCTAAAACTAAAGCCCTCATTTTGTCAGAATTGGGTAATGTGTGTACAGCAATGTTTATAGCAGCATTATCCACAATTACCAAAGTGTGGAAGCAACCTAAGTGCCCATCAACAGATGAATGAACAAAATGTGGTATACACATAGAATGAAATATTCATCTTAAAAAGAAATTAAATTCTGATACATGCTACAATAGATGAACCATGTCATATGACACTAAATGAGTAATAATTTTGTCTTTAGAAATGCTGGAGGGAGTTCCCTGATGGTGTAGTGGCTTAAGGCTTCAGCATTGGCGCTGTCAGCGCTGCAGCCTGGGTTCGATTCCCAGTCAGGGAGCTACCCACATACAAAAAAAAAAAAAAAAAAAAAAAAAAAAAAAAAAAAAAAAAAAGAAATGCTGGAGTCACATTAGGTGGTGATCTTATTATACATCAAGTTGACAATGCACTGTACAATTTCATGCCTGAAACCTATGTAATCCTTGCTAACAGATGTCACCCCAATAAGTCTAACAATAAAAATGAATTAAAAAAAAAAGAAATGCTGGACATTTTCTTCTGATATACATATGTAGCTGGCATGCAAACTTAAAGTAGTTTGGCATATGTTGCATTAAAAGGAATTAAAGGAAAAATTATTTATTTTTGAGGCTATTTTATAATATCCTCTATTAGCTTATTACTTTCTTGAGAGGAGGTGCTTTTTTAACTCATATGTGTAATTCTATTCCTTGCCATTTGGTAAACCCTGATCTGTTTTTTTGAATGAATTGTGTGGACAGAATCAGTGAGGTTTCTTTTTTATTTTTTTATTTTGGTGTAACTGACCTGCAATGTAAGTATTAGCAGCAATATCACCAGTATGGCACTGAAACAAGAACAATAAAAAAGGAACTTAAAGCTATAATGATGAGGGAGGGGAAAATGTAAAATGTATCCTGTAAGTTAAATTCCAGAAAGATTTTCACACCATTTATCACCCTGTATAGAGTAGGCCAAATTTTTTATAGATATTAGAGTGTAATATATAAATTATGTATTTCAATATTTGATAATAATAAAATATTAGCTCCTCTGGTAGAGACCCTAATAAAGTCATTAGCTGCTCTTTAGAAACCTTGTGTATCAGAAATAGTAGCATCTAGTCAGACTGCTTTAATTTATGGACTCTAAATTTTTATGCACTTACACACCAAGGATAAGTCACTATGGATTCCTAATAGACAGATAGATAAAAAAAAAGTTAATATTATTTTTCTCTTCCTCCTTCTCTTTATTCTCTGCATCCTCTGTTCTTTATTCCATGTTCCCTCTCCTTACTTTTCTGTCCCCTTGCCCCTTGCCACTCACACCTCTCTTCTCTATTCTCACTTTCCTCTATCTCTTGCCACATCTCTCTTTCTGTCCATTGATCTTGAATCATTATTAGTACTTTTAGAGACAAACATGTAATTATAATAACAATGTGTGCATGATTAATCTGTGTAAGAGATAAAATATGTCCTTGGGGTCTAATGATTATGAAGCACTAAGGAAATTCAAACACTAAAAATTTGGAGCAGTATCTTCCCTAAGAAGAATAAATTTATTCAAACAAGATACTTCAAATTGAAACTTTAACTTTTAATTTACAGGTTCCAAGATTTGAGTTTATACAAATTCTTATTATGCCACTGTCTAAACTAAAGAATATAGGAGAAGTATGTTCAGCAGAAGTGTCCATGTAGAAACCTAACTTGAATATAGAAGGAAATGTTATAGAAGAAAAGGAATTGTGTGTCATTTTATTGATAATATTTTTTTCTGGGCAATATGTATTAGAAAAATAAAGCAGAAAATATATATAGCAGAAAGTTTCTTTGAGAATATGAACAAGTGCAATATCTTGTGGGGTATTAAGCACTTCCTGCTAAAATTAGAAAATTAATTTTCCATAATTAGGAGACATTTTGTGTACTGGCTAATTACTATAACTAACAAAGTAATTTTAAAATTAAATATTATAGACCTAGGCAGATGAATCATTTTTCAAATTCCTCACATAAAAGTTCAAAGTTTTTGAAATTTTAATTCTAAATATCTAGGTCAAATAATCCAATATGGATTGATTTTCCAAATAAGACAATTTTCAAATAAGGTAATAAGACATTAACTTCACATAAATTTATTAAGAAATAAAAATAACAGAATTATCAGAAAAAAATAATGAGAAACATAATTGTGATTCTTTTAAAACTATTTTAAGCATACTTATATTTTGGCCTTATTACTGTTGTATCATAAAACTTTTAATATAAGCTAAAACTTCAGCTTTTTAAAAACAATATTGATTTTGTTACTTAAAGTGGTGCATATTTATTATCAAATATGTGAAATTACATAAAATAACAATACATGACAACCTAATTCAAAAATGGGCAAATATCTTGAATAGACATTTCAACAAAGATGTGCAAATGGCCAGGAAGCACATAAAAAGACATTCACTTTAATTAGTGCCAGGCAATGGCTATTACTAGTAATTAAAAAGAAATAGCAAATAGTGGTGAGCATGTGAAGAAATATGAACACTTGCATTTTGCTGGTGAGAATGTAAAATGGTGCAGCCTTTGTAGAAAACAGTTTACCTGTTCATAGATAGTGGTGAAGATTACATGTCATTGTTCATGTACTTAATACCACTGAATTGTACCCTAAAATGGTGAAAGTTGTAATTTTTATGTTATGTGTATTTTACCAAACTTAAGAACCTTTTCAAAAATCATGTAATACATCAAACTACAATAAGAGATTGGCAAATTATTTTAAATGCAACTTTCTAGAAGAAACCCATGTTCACATTTGTTAGCAATTCTAATATCTTATTCTGTGGTTTGAACTATTTGATGTGAGATATTTCAGAAATTATTTCTATATGGGTAAGTGTATTAGCAAAACTTATGAGCAAACATGTGCAGGCCTGAGCAGGACTGCTTACTTTGAGACTTCAAAGTTAACCAGCCAGACTGGGATTCAGACTTGCAACTGTGACCTTGTATAGGATGACCTACCCAGGCCAACTTAGACATAAAAATGATCACTAGTTTATCTTTTCTTATTATCTTATAGTTGAGGAATATTCCATTGTGTGTATGTATCACAACTTCTTTATCCAGTCATCTATCAAAGGGCTGTTTTGTTGTTTCTATGACTTCATTTATATGAGAAATATAAAACTGAAAGCAGAAGCCCCCAGAAACTCATGGACACAGACAATAGTTTAGTGGTTACCTGAAGAAAAGCAGAGAAGGGTGGAAGAAGAGAAAGCAAAACTCAAATATATGGTGATGGAAACAGAACAGACTTTGAGGTGAGAACACATGACGCAATGCATTGTAGAACTCTACACCTGGAACCTTGTTGGGAGCCATGCAGGCTGGCTTTAGGGAAGCATGACTTGTTTTACTTCTGCAATCTGGATGGTGTACTGCTCACTGAGGATGATAAGGCCAGTTCGTTGGGAGACTCTAAAGAAAGAAGATTATCTGGGTAATTGGAAGAATGGCCTTGGGAAACTGACTCTCTCTCATTTACTCTGTCCTTCAAGTTAACTGGTAGAGAGTGAAGGTTAGTTTATGATTTGTCCTTGAGTAAGATAATGCATATTTGTTTCTGCTGTACTGCACAGCGCTGTGGGGATATAAAGGGGAGAAAAAATAAACTCGAGGCTGGTTGCTAAGAATGCTTCCAGTCCTCCCAGACCCTCTTTGTCTCTTTCTCTCTTTGTTTCCTTAAATCTCGCCCCTCACTTCAGGTACTGTTCACTGGAACGCCGAGGCAGGACCCCGGCAGAACCTGTGACATTTTTGCTAAACAACATCACCTAAATAAACTTAACAATAAAATATGATCACTAAATTACAAATCATAAAATGTCAGTGTCACATTATTAAATGTATCTGTGATGAGCCTCATTATTCTGTGTTTGTTATTTTGTGGTACTATTTATCTTAGTCTCCTCTAATCCCAAATTTTATTGTTAATGTTATTTTTATTCAAGTGAATATTTCCAGATATAACATTATAAAAATTATTGGTGATACTTGCTTGTATAGATCACTGGGGTATGTTTCTATAGACAACATCTAATACCATCAAGTTGAAAAGCCTGCTGTAAATTAGATCAACTTGGATAGTCTTGCAGCACATTGTTTCATTACGTTTCTTGTAACCTTAGGCTAAAACACCACTATTAAAGCACCAATAGCTGTTGACTATTTTGAATATTTTCTCATGACACAAAGTTACTATAAAGAGTTGGAACAGTCAATTAAAAATCCAAAAAGCACTTGTTATTCCTTGTCTTGTTGATAATAGACATTCTCACAGGTGTGAGGTGATATCACATTGTGGTTTTGATTTGCATTTCCCTGATAGCTACTGAGGATGAGCATTTTTTCATACGTCTGCTGGCCATTTGTAGTTCTTCATGGGAGAAGTGTCTGTTTAGTTCTTCTGCCCACTTTTCAATTGGGTTGTTTGTTTTTTTGTTGTTAATTCTTATTAGTTCTTTATATATTTTAGATATTAGACCCTTATCTGATGCCCTATATGCAAATATTTTCTCCCATTCAGTTGGCTGTCTCTTTGCCTTGTTGATGGTTTCTTTTGCTGTGCAGAAGCTTTTTGGCTTGATATAGTCCCATTCATTTATTTTTGCTTTTATTTCCCTTGCCTTTGAGAACAAGTTCATGAAGTCTTCTTTGAGTTCTAGGTCTATAAATTTAGTACCAATGTCTTCTTCTATATAGTTTATTGTTGCAGGGTAATATGACGGTCTTTAATCCATTTTTAGTTAATTTTTTTATATGGAGAGAGTTCACAGTTCAGGTTCATTCTTTTGCATATGTTTTTCCAGTTTTCCCAGCACCACCTATTAAAGAGGCTGTCTTTTCCCATTGTATGTTTTTTGCTCCTTTATCGAAAATTATTTGTCCATATATTTGTGGGTTTCTTTCTGGGTTTTCAGTTCTATTCCATTGGTCTCTATTTCTGTTCTCTAATTGGTTTAGCTCTGCTTTAATTTTTACTATTTCTTTCCTTTTGCTGACTTTGGGTTTTTTCTGCTCTTCTGTTTCTATTTCTTTAAGATGGGATGCTAAGATGTTAGCTTGTGAATTTTCTTGTTTCTTAAGATAGACCTGTAATGATGTAAATTTCCTTCTTATTACCGCTTTCTCTGTGTCCCAATAATTCTGATACGTTCTATTTTCATTGTCATTAGTTTCTATATATTTTTAAACTCATCTTCTATTTGTTCTTTTATCCAGTCCTTTTTTATTAAGCTGTTGTTTACTCTCCATGTACATGTGGTTTTTTCTGTTTTCCTTTTAAATTGATCTTCAATTTCAAAGCTTTGTGGTCTGAGAATACACTTGGTATGATTTCGATCTTCTTGAATTTGCTGGGGCTACTTTTGTGTCCCAGCATGCAGTCTATTCTTCTGAATGTTCTATGCGCACTAGCAAAGAAGGTGTACTCTCTTTTTGCTGGATGAAGTGTCCTGTAAATGTCAGTTATGTCCAATTGGTGTCATGTGTCGTTTAGAGCTGTTATTTCCTTATTTATTTTCTGTTTGGATGAACAGTCCATGGCTGTTAGTGGGGTGTTTAAGTCATGCACTATGATTGTGTATTCATCAGTTTCTCCTTTGAAGTCTGTTAGTAGTTTCTTTGTATATTTTGGTGCATCCTGGTTGGGAGCATATATGTTGGTTAGTGTCAACTCTTCTTGTTGTTGCATTGTGCCTTTTATCATTATGAAATGACCATCTTTGTCTTTTACTGTCTTTTTTCACTTGAAGTTTATTTCATCAGATATCAGTATGGCCACTCCTGCTTTTCTCTGGTAACCATTTGCTTGGAGTATTGTGTCCCATCCTTTCTTTCTGAATCTGTGTTTTCCTTACAGGTGAGGTGTGTTTCTTGAAGACAGCATATGGATGAATTCTGTTTTTTAATCCAGTCTGCTACTCTGTGTCTTTTTATTGGTGAGTTCAGTCCATTAACATTTAGAGTGATGAATCGACATGTGAGGATTTCCTGGCCATTACTTATTTCTTTCTTTGTTTTTGTTTGTTTGTTTGTTTGTTTGTTTGTTTGTTTGTTTGTTTTCTTTCTTTTTGCCCCAACTTTGTTCCATTTTTCCTGATGTTTTGTTTCAGGCTGAAGAGTCTCCTTCAGTATTTCTTGGAGTGCTGGCCTGGTGTTGGCGAATTCCCTTAGTTTCTGTGTGTCTGAGAAGGTCTTTATTCCACCTTCATATCTGAAAGATAATTTTGCTGGATAATTTATTCTTGGCTGAAAGTTTCTCTCTTTTAAATTTTTGAATATTGGGTTCCACTCTCTCCTGGCTTGTAGAGTTTCTGCTGAGTAATCTGATGCCAGCCTGATGGGTTTTCCTCTAAAGGTTATAGTTCTTTTTTCCCTGGCTGCCTTGAGAATTGTCTCTTTGTCTTTAGTTTTGGACATCTTTAGTACGATGTGTCTTGGAGAAGATCTGTTGGGTTCCAGGTACCTGGGGGACTTGTTTTCTTCTTGAACTTGGGGTTCCAGATCTTTCCATAGGTTTGGAAAGTTCTCATCTACGATTTCTTTGAGTATGCTCTCTGTAGATTGCTCTGCTATCTCTTCTATTCCTATTATCCTGATGTTCTTTTGTCTCATGGAGTCGAATAATTCTTGCAGAGTTCTTTCAATCCTTTTGGTTCTATATTCCCTCTCTTCCTCTTTCTGAGCTGTTTCCATATTCTGATCTTCAATATCACCAATTCTTTCCTCCATCTGGTTTGTCCTGTTTCCTATGGCAGTTATTTCATTTTCACTTCTTTTGTTATTATTTATTTCTCGTATTTGTGTCTCAATCTTTCTTACGTTTTGAATTTCTTTGTTAAATTATTCTTTTTGTTCTCAGAGTTCCTTTTTAATGTCGTTTATATCCTTTTTTATATTATTTATCTCAGCTATGGTGTTCTGCCAATAGGTTTTCATTTCTCTCAGAGCCTTTAGAATGGCTGCTTTAAATTCTCTGTCACTTAAATGAGACCCTTCCAGTTGTAACAAGCTGTCTTCTGAGTAAATTTTATGTTCTTTCTGAGAAGTTTTAGTTTTTAAGGAATTCATCATGTCCGCTGGGTTCTTCCTCTTTGACATAAGGGCTTTATGTTCAGTGCCCAGATTATTGCTTTTGTGGTGTGTTGCTGTAGGGCGGACACTAGGTGGCACTGGGGGTCAAGTTTTGGGAGAGAGGGGGTTGTTTTTTTCTTGTTTCTGATCTCCTACTGCGTTTGGAGGCTATGCACATATATCCTGGGGAGAGGCCAACAAAAGGTGCTCCAAAGGCGGCTCTGCCTTCTGTCCTTTGCTGGGGAAGCTGTTTCAAGGCTTGTTTCTGCTGGCTAGGGAGAATGCTATCAAATCAGTCTTTCTTCCCAGCCCTGATTCAGCACCTGGTTGTCTACGGGCTCACACTGCTTTCAGAACCCAGGGGTGCACGAGGAAGTGCACGCTCCCTAAGTCCAAATCTGTGGGCTTGGCCTGAGACAGCAGGGTCTCTTTTGCAGCGGGCTGGGAACAGGAATTGCAGCCCTGTGTAGGTCTCCAGGGAGCTTAGAACTGGGGTGTCGTCTTTGCAGTTCAGAGTCCTCACTCAGCCCTTCTACCACTCAAAAGTTCCAGAGGCTGGCTCCCAAACTCCGTCCTCAGCTCCCTTGTCTCTCTCCTCTCCCCCAAACTGCGCAGCTTCGAATAGTCAGCAGGGATCATGTCCTGTTGTGGTCTGTCTCTGCTCCCTTCCCTCTTCCTGACTCGCCCCCTTCTTGCCAACCTTCTCGCCAACCTTCAGGTGTTTACTTGCGATTTGTGGATTTCTCAACAGCCGTTTTGTCACTCAGGGTCTTCTTTCTTGGCTCCTGGATGGCCGTTCAATTGTGTTTTCTGGAAGAGGCTGTAGGGACCTCCTCTCCAGTCGCCATCTTGTCTTCTCTCTTAAGTTTTGTTTTCTTATTCATTTGGCTACCTTATGTTTTTTATTGCAGCATTTAGTCCATTTAGATTTAAAGTGATTATTGATAAGTACATAGTCAATGACATGTTATTATTCTTGTGACTTATATTCTTTTGTTTATTTGTTATCTTCTTTTTTTTGCTTAAAGATGTCTCCTTAGAATTTCTTAAAATGCTGGCTAAGTATTAATATATCACTTTGACTTCTTCTCTGGGAAATTTTTTCTCTCTCCTTCAGTTCTAAATGATAGATTTGCTAGGTAGAGTATTCCTCATGGTAGGTCCCTATTTTCCATTACTTTGCATATGTCCTGTCATTTTCTTCTGGCCTGTAATATTTCCATAAAGAAATCTGCTGAGAACTGTCTGAGAAATCACTTGTAAATAACTTGTTGTCTTTCTCTCATTGCTATTAAGATTCTTTCTTTGTCTTTAATCTTTGTCATTTTAATTATGATGTGTCTTCATGTGGACCTATTTGGGTTCATCTTGATTGGTATTCTCTGGGCTACTTGGATTTTTTGGCTATTTCTTCTGCTAAGTTAGGAAATTTTCAGTCATTATGTTTTCAAACAGCATCTCCATCCTTTACTGACTTCTTCTCTTTCTGGTACGTCCCATGATCTGAATGTTGTTATGCTTGATATTGTCCCAGAGTTCTCTCAGGTTATCTACATATTTTAAACTGTTTTCCTCCTTGTTCTTCCATTTGGGTATTCACTGCTACCTTGTCTTCCAAATTGCTAATTTGACTTTCTGTTTCATCCAACCTGTTGTTGATATTTTGTAGTGAATTCTTCAGTTCAATTATGGTTTTCTTTATTTTTTTCTATGTGGGTAGTTCCCTGGTTGGGAATCAAACCCAAGCTGCAGCGTTGACAGCACTGAAACCTTAAGCCACTACACCAACAGGGAACTTTCATTTCTAATTGATTTTTTATGGTTTTGATGTATTTTTATGGTTATTATCTTCTGATTGAAGTTTCCAGTAAGTTCCTTAAGCATTCTTACAGCCTGTTTTCTAAAACCTTGCTCTGGTAGGTTAATTGTCTCCATTTTATTTAATTCTATTTCTGGTGATTTCTTTAGTTTTTGTTTATTATTTGGGATATGTTTTTCTGTTTTCTCATTCTGGTTTCTTCTCTGTTCTTTTTTTATGTAGTAGGTATATCTCTTATGGGGCTTAGTTTTTGTCTTATGTACTATGTGCCCTGTGCAGTTCAATGGTGTAATCTCTTTGATTTTCTGTGTGTTTAATAAGGGAATGTCCTCTAAGTGTTTTATGTGTGTTCTTCAGTAGTACTTAAATAGTATGACCCTCATAGTACACTGTTCACTGTCCCAGGGTAATGGTAGAGTAACACTGAAAGTTTCCTGGACCACCACAGAGATCCATTTTTGTTAAATTTCACAAGAAAGTCTTCTACTATTAGGTGAGGCTGATCACTCATCCTAGAGTATATCCATGTTGACAGGGCAAATTTCTTGGGGACCTGTGTTCAGTTGGAGATGAAAAAATCTAGAAACAGGCACACATACACACAATCATGGAAATATATAAAAAACAAACCAACAATAAAAAATTTCCTGAGAACATCAGAGTTTGCCACTTTTTGCATACCATTAGCTGCCCTGAGGATGGAAGAAAATGGCAGAGCAGCACTGAAAGTTTTTACCAATCTCAGATAGCCACTTCTGCAAAAAACCTACTGAAAGTCTTCCCCCACTATTAGGGCAGGAAGGATTGCTTGGCTTTTCACAGTTCTCAGGGTAATTCCTCAGAGTGCCTGTGCAAATTTGGAGAGAAATAAAGGAAGAGAATATTAATAATAGTAATAAAATTAATAAAATAATAAATAAATTAAATTTAAGGATTAAAATAAATTAGGACATTAAAAATATAAAACATAACATTAAAATATATATAGAAAAAATACAAAAAATAAATATTTAAAAATAAAATTGAAGTCATGAAAGACAAATGAAGTAAATCAAGAAAAAAAGAGTTGAAAAAATGAAAAAAGGAAATGAAAATGAAAAAATACAGAAATTTGAAGTTAAATGGAAAAAATGACTTAAGAAGAGTGAAAGAACAAAAACCCAAACCAAAAAAAAAGTTTTTTGTTGTTTTTCTTTTTATTTTCTTTCTTTCCCCTTTCCTGCTAGTTATCTTGCTGTACGTCTCTTGCAGCACACTTTTAGTTGCCCTGGAGGTGCAGTAGAGTGACACAAATAGTTCTCTGGTAAGTTGCAGATAGCTGCCCCTAAATGGCCAGAAAAACATGTTTCCACACATTTTGGACAGGGCCATATACCTTTCATCAACTCTTTATTATAAACATGAATGACTTATTATGTAATGAGTCATGTATATTAATTAATCAACATCACCCACTCTGATGAATAAATATTTGAGGTTCTATGGCCCCACAAATTGAACCTTTTCTACCAAATATTTCAGAATTACTATGAAATAAATAATTTACTCACCATTAATTCAAAAAATATAGAAGGTGTTGAAAACACAAGTGTCTTTTACCTCAAGTTACCCAAGTAACATTTAAAGTGGTTGTGAGAGAGAAGCGAGTGCAATGCATTATGGACAAGTAAAGTGAAGTAAAGTGTGCTCTGCAAACATACAGTAGATCATTCTTTCCAGACTTTGAGGGACATGGGAAAGGCAACCCAGGAGAAGTGGCATCTAAGTTGATATCAGAAGGCTTTTTGGATAGAATGCCTACTGAAAAATTGAAGCAAGTTTCCAGAGAGGTTAATGAAGGAAGAATATTCCAACCAGAAGGAATATAGAAATAAAATTCAGGAACAAAAGCAATTTGATACGTAGACAATATTGAGAAGACAACATGACTAGTTGGTTCAACAGGGAAGAAAGAGGTTGGAGAGAAAAGCTAAGAAATTATCAGAAATGAAAGCCCTGAAGAATCCAATAAACTACTTTAAATATTTTAAATTGTGTTTAAACATTAATTTCAGTGCAGTGACAGAATCAAATTTTCACTTGGTAAATATGAATCACTCTGATTGTACTGAGAAAAAGGCATGAAGAGAGACAATATGAGAGGCAAGAAGACCCTTTATGAAGTTATTGTAGAAACTCACACTATATATATAAAGATACCCTGGAGAATAGCAATGGCAAAAGGGAAAGAGAAAAGTGAAAGGTCTAAGGAGATATTTAAAAGACACACTGATTACTCTATTTTGCTCCATATAATTCACACATTCTTTGCCCAAATTTGTCAGCTAAAAATAAAAAGGTGCATTATAAAAGGGTAACCCTAAATCACTAACCATATAAATGTTTTTAATCACTTTGTTTATGCTTCTGAGCTAAAGTGTAATTCTAGAAATCAATTGCAATATCCATATCTAAATAATACCCTGAAATATGATAACAGGTATTTTATATAAAAATTTTATACATAAAAATGTTTTTACATAAAATTTATTGCACCTTGTAAGTGTTCTTGTGTATTGTAATTATTTGTTACATAAAATTACTTGTATCATGTTTAAAATAAATGCAAAAATTTATTTATAATACAAAAAACAAGCAGCCGAATATAAACAATTAAAAAGTTGAATTAAAATATTAAAATGAATGGCAGCCGAGACTTCGCAGAGACAGACATGCTGAGGAACAGAGCGAGCTTCCAGCACCAGGATATCTACAAGGAGAAAGAAAGAAGGTGCATTTTCAAGTGCCAGGAAGACACATCCCTGTATCCTTCATATACCAGGTGGTCTATCTCAGCATAAGCTGAATAGCTACTTAAAGAATAAAGATGGAGAGAAGACAAGATGGCGACTAGAGAGGAGGTTCCTAAAGCCTCTCCCAGAAAACACAATTGAACGGCCATCCAGGAGCCAAGAAAGAGGACCCTGAGTGACAAACCGGCTGTTGAGAAATCCACAAATCGCAAACAAACAACTGAAGGCTGGCGAGAAGGGGGCGAGTCAGGTAGAGGGAAGGGAGCAGAGAAGGGGGCGAGTCAGGGAGAGGGAAGGGAGCAGAGACGGACCACCACGCAGGATAGGGGTGCGATCCCAGCTGACTATTCAGAGCTGCGCAGTTTGGGGGAGGGGAGAGAGACTGGGGAGCTGGGGACTGAAGGAATTTGGGAGCCAGCCTCTGGAACTTTTGAGTGGTAGCAGGGCTGAGCAAGGACTCTGAACTGCAAAGATAGCACCCCAGCTCTAAGCCCCCTGGAGACCTACACAGGGTTGCAGTTCCTCTTCCCAGCCTGCTGCAAAGGCGACCCTGCTGTCTCAGGCCAAGCCCACACATTTGGACTTATGGAGCGGGCACTTCTTCTTGTACCCCAGAGTTCTGAAAGCAGTGTGAGCCTTTAGACAGCCAGGTACTGAATCAGGGCTGGGAAGAAAGACTGATTTGATTTGCTAGCATTGACCCCAGCTAGCAAAAACAGCTTCCCCAGCAAAAGCCTTTTCTTGGCCTCTCCCCAGGATATATGCGCATAGCCTCTAAACACAGTAGGAGATCAGAAACAAGAAACAAACAGCCCCCTCTCCCCAAAACTTGCCCCCCAGTGCCACCTAGTGTCTCCCCTGCAGCAAGACACCACAAAAGCAATAATCTGGGCAGTGAACACAAAGCCCTCATGGCGAAGAGGAAGAAGCCGGTGGAGAGGATGAATTCCTTAAATACTAAAACTCCTCAGAAAGAACATGAAACTTAGACAGAAGACAGCTTGTTACAACTGGAAGTATCTCATTTAAGTTACAGAGAATTTAAAGCAGTCATTCTAAAGGCTATGAGAGAAATTAAAATCTATTGGCAAAACACCATGGCTGAGATAAATAATATAAAAAAGGATATAAATGACATAAAAAAGGAACTCTGTGAACAAAAAGAACAATTTAACAAAGAAATTCAAAACATAAGAAAGATTGAGACACAAATACGAGAAATAAATAATACGATAAAAGAAGTGAGAAATGAAATAACTGCCATAGGAAACAGGACCAAACAGATGGAGGAAAGAATTAGTGATATTGAAGATCAGAACATGGAAACAGCCCAGAAAGAGGAAGAGAGGGAATATAGAACCAAAAGGATAGAAAGACTCTGCAAGAACCATCCGACTCCATGAGACAAAACAACATCAGGATAATAGGAATAGAAGAGGCAGCAGAGCAATCTACAGAGAGCATACTCAAACAAATCATAGATGAGAACTTTCCAAACCTATGGAAAGATCTGGAACCCCAAGTTCAAGAAGAAAGCAGGTCCTCCAGATACCTGGACCCAAACAGATCTTCTCCAAGGCACATGGTACTAAAGATGGCCAAAACTAAAGACAAAGAGACAATTCTCAAGGCAGCTAGGGAAAAAAGAACTATGACCTTTAGAGGTAAACCCATCAGGCTGGCATCAGATTTCTCAGCAGAAACTCTACAAGCCAGGAGAGAGTGGAACCCAATATTCAAAAATTTAAAAGAGAGAAACTTCCAGCCAAGAATAAATTATCCAGCAAAATTATCTTTCAGATATGAAGGTGGAATAAAGACCTTCTCAGACAAACAGAAGCTGAGGGAATTTGCCAGCATGAGGCTAGCACTCCAAGAAATACTGAAGGAGGCTCTTCAGCCTGAAACAAAACCTCAGGAAAAATGGAACAAAGTTGGGGTAGCAAGAAAGAAACTAAAACAAACAAAAAAACAACCAAAAACAAAGAAAGAAATAAGTAATGGCCACAGCAAATCCTCACATATCGATCATCACTCTAAATGTTAATGGACTGAACTCACCAATAAAAGGACACAGAGTAGCAGACGTGTTTAAAAAACAGAATGCATCCATATGCTGTTTTCAAAAAACACACCTCAGCTGTAAGGACAAACACAGACTCAGAGTGAAAGGATGGGATACAATAGTTCAAGAAAATGGTAAACAGAGAAAAGCAGGAGTGGCCATACTAATATCTGATGAAATAAACTTCAAGTAAAAGAAGATAGTAAAAGACAAAGATGGTCATTATATAATGATAAAAGTCACAATGCAACAACAAGAAGAGTTGACACTAATCAACATATATGCTCCCAACCAGGATGCACCAAAATACACGAAGAAACTACTAACAGACTTGAAAGGAAAAACTGATAAATACACAATCATAGTGGGAGACTTAAACACCCCACTAACAGAGATGGACAGATCATCCAAATAGAAAATAACTAAGCAAATAACAGTGCTAAATGACATATTACAGCAATTGGACATCATTGATATTTACAGGACACTTCACCAGCAAAAAGAGACTACAACTTCTTTTCTAGTGTGCATGGAACATTTCAAGGATAGACCACATGTTGGGACACAAAAGTAGCCTCAGCAAATTCAAGAAGATTGAAATCATACCAAGTGTATTCTCGGAATACACCACAATGCTTTGAAATTGGAGATCAACTGTAAAAGGAAAGCAGGAAAAACCACATATACATGGAGATTAAAAAAGAGTTCATTTAAAAATGACTGGATTAATGAACAAATAAAAGATTAAAAAATATATTAACTAATGACAATGAAAACAAAATGTATCAGAATTATTGGGACACAGCGAAAGCGGTAATAAGAGTGAAATATATATCATTACAGGCCCATCTTAAGAAACAAGAAAAATCACAAGCAAACATCTTAGCATCCCATCTTAAAGAACTAGAAAAAGAAGAGCAGAAAAAACCCAAAGTCAACAGAAGGAAAGAAATAATAAAAATTAAAGCAGAGCTAAACCAATTAGAGAACAGAAGGAAATAGAAAAAATTAATATAACGAGAAGCTGGTTGTTTGAGAAAGTCAACAAAATTGACAAACCTCTTAAGAGACTAATCAAAGGACGAAAGGAAAGGAGGCAACTATTCAAAATTAGAAATGAAAGGGGAGAAATTACCACTGATACCACAGAAATACAAAGGTTTATAAGAAAATATTATGAAGGACATTATGCAACAAAATTTATCAACCTAGAAGAATGGACAAGTTTCTAGTAACTCATAGCCTACCAAGACTGAACCAAGAAGAACTGGATAATCTAAATAGACCAATCAATAGCAATGAGATTGAAATAACTATCCACAATCCCCCTATGGGCAAAAGCCCTGGACGAGATGGTTTCACCAACGAGTTCTACCAAGCATTCAAAGAAGAATTAACGCCTATCCTCCTCAGACTCTTCCAAAAAATTGAAGAGGAAGCAATACTTCCTAACTCATTCTATGAGGCCAACATTACTCTAATACCAAAGCCTGGCAAAGACAACACAAAAAAAGAAAATTATAGACCAATATCTCTGATGAACACAGAT
>PVJL010015914.1:0-22640 GCA_004026885.1 Lyroderma lyra
GGTGTCCAGGTGCCTGAGTGTCCGGTCCGGGTGTCCGGGTGTCCGGGTGTCTGGGTGTCTGGCCGTCTGGGGGACCACGTACAGACAACGTCATTCTCACCATCTCCAAGGGTACGGACTCACTGTCGGTACAACTTACCCGGTCGGCGTTGACCTGGATCACCCGGCCGCGGTCGTGCCTCTCAGGTGTCTCCATCGTACAGCCGGCTCTTTCTTTCCCCCGTCCCCACGCGGTCCTCTGCGGAAGGGGGTCACTGCGTGGGGGCCACACGCAGGAGCGAGACGGTGCCCCACCTCGGGGGGCGAGGCCCCGACGTGAAGTCCCCGGAATGCTCTGAGCCAGGGCATCGCTCGCGTTTCCTCGGGAGTGGATCCGCCCTCACGGAATCCGAAACGGCCGTGAGGGAGCCCCGGGGGCTGGGGCCACACTTCGAGGACCAGCGTTCACGCGGGGGCAGATTGCGACGCGTCTGGAAGGGGGGTCTCTGCGCAGACACAGCGCGGTGCTGCCCAGCGACAACCTAGAGGAAAATCGCGGCCACCGTCACCCGACAAGTGCAAGCCTGCTGGTGGGCTGGGGCCCCTGGGGCGCCGGGAGGGGTCCTCTCCCCAGGCGGGCAGCCCGGACCCGCCACGTGCTTCTGTGGGGCCTGGAAACTTCTGACTGAGCAACACACGACGGAGAGATGCCACCGGCTGTGGGGTCCCCGGGGGCAGCGTCACGGCCGTGCACCACACCCCCAAACCTACTGAGGTCGGGTCCAGCCACCACACTGGCGGGCACCCTGTCACCTTCCCACAAAGAGCGAGGCCACCTCGTACTGGTAATTGGTGAGACAGCAGCTCCCACCTCTCGGCCACCCCCGGGGGAGGCCACCGAACCCCGCGGTGCCCGCCTGTGCCCGACCCAGCCACGCGGAGCGGCTCTCGCGGTGCGTCCGGGCCGCTACCCCGAAACGCCACGGAACGGGGGGCCTAGGAACGGCCGACATCTATGCCTAGCAAAGCAGGGGGCCGGGAGTCCAAGGTCACGGCACTGGGAGAAGCAAAAGCCCCCTGGTTCGATGACGGCTGCCTTGTGGCAGTGTCTGCGCGTGACGGAAGGGCTGAGGGGCCTGTCTGGGTCCCCTATGCAGGCCTGGACCTCGCGCTGGTGTCCTGCTCCCCTGCCACAGCCCCAGCCCAGACACCACCCCCGGCCCAGCTGGAGTTTACGAACGCGTCCGGGCCGGGCACACGCCTCAGCCTAGGGGCCGGCGCTGCTGGAACCCGCCGAACGGAGACAAGGGGCCCCGCCCCACGACGGGGACCCCGCGTCCAGACGGCGCGGCTCTCGGAGGGTCTCGCGGCGTGACGAGCCCGGTGGCCGCGGCACCAGCTCAGGCACGCGCCACGCCGGGCCCCTCTTCCCGCGGAGACGCGCCCCACGCCCCAGCTCCGCTCCTGGGCTTGCTCCCCAGCCGAGGGCTCGTCTTGGGCCCCTTTGCCTGAGGAACTCAGGCCGAGCCTGCGGCCACCGTGACGAGGACACGCGAGCCCACGTGAGCTGTCCCGGGTCACACGCGGCCCCCAGAGCCCGAAGCGTGGGCGTCCCCTGAGCTGGCTCTAAGTGCCCTTTCAGAAGCGACTTCTTCGCCGGCGCCCTTGGCACGGGCCGTGCACACGCGGTAACTGCATGAACCGGGCCCATTAGGTGAGTCACGCTGCAGAGCGCGGTGGCACAGAGTCCGTCTAATTGGGCTTTTATCTCAGATTCTTCAGAAAATAGCTTCCATGCCTCCGCGCCGTCTGCCAAGGCGAGTCATCTGCGGGAGGGCCAGGCCGCGGCAAAGTGGAACCAGACGTTCCGGGAGTTTCCGTCTGGGAAAGCGCTCAGGAGCTCGGGCTGCCGGCAGCGGCTTCCAAAGTGGCTCTTCCATGAGGAAATGCGATTATTCAAATGCAACTTTACGGAGAAAACCCGTGAACCAGAGCAAGCAGGAGCGGTGCTGCTTAAGGGGCAGAGAGGCCTGGAGACCCCGCCGGCCCCCCAATAACCCCAGGGGCACCGAAGCCACTGCAAGGAAGACCGCAGCGGCAGCGGAGTGTGGTCTGGGATGGGGCACCTGGGGATGGAGACTGCGGCCTGCTCAGGCGGCCGCCCCCAGAATATGTCCCCGTGGGAGCCCTTCGCTGTGGACGGCTCCCTCCTAACTCCTGGCGTCCTGATGGTTCAAATCACAGAGGATCGGGGGCGCAGAGGGTCTGCCGTTTGGGCTTCTTTGGTTGCAAGCACGACGAAGTGACGACCTCAACCCAGCACGACGCTTGTCAGACACGTGGTGGCTCACAGAACTGGGAAAGAGCGAAAAGGTCAGGCGTAGGGCGATCGTGGAAGCTGCAAACATCCGGGTAGTGAGACACAACCGACGGCGTGGCCTATGTGTGCACGTGGGGTGAATCGAGTCCTTTGTGGGACAGGTGGGGTCTCCAAAGGAACCCCCCCGCCGAAGGTTCCTAGATGGCCAGACAACAGCCGCTCAACAGGACCCAGAGGTCACCCAGCACTTAGAGGAGGGCAGTTACTTGACTTGTTTCTGACAAGGTCACGACAAAACCAGAGCTTCTGGTCCCCATTGGCTGCTCTGTCCGCCCCCACAATGCCCAGGCTCATAGGCGACACCTAGATCATGTGACAATCGGGTGTCATAAACCATCCCGGCCAAGATGCAAGTAGCTTCGGGCTCTGACCTTGGCCATGAGCTCTGCTCCTTGACACTCCTCCGCCCTTCACTCGTGTCCTGTCTCGTCCTGGGGGTTCTGCCCCACCAGCCCCCAGGCCCTCACAGCCCTTACTCCACCCCCACCGTCTCAGTCAGGAAATGCTTCTCCTCTCATGAGTGCCACCAGCGTTTTCCTACGTGACGCCAGGGCTGTCTTCTCCGGCCCCGTGGCAGGCTGGGCTCACCTCGATAAGCTGAGAAAATCGAGACCAGAAAGAGCGAGCTGTGCGCAGGCCTGAGGGTAGGTAAGCAAAGGACCAAAGTCCCCTCTGAGTGCAGGGCATGGCCAGGACGCAGGATGGCCGAGTCTGGACCCTGGGGGAGCAAACGAGACCTTGGAGCAAGACGATGGGACGGACTGCGTGGGCCGGGGTCCAAGCCCTGCAGAAGCGAACACACCGGGCGAGAATCAAGATGCGTCTTCCGGTCGGACTCACGGCCAGAGGGTGCTCACGACCCCGAGCTGACTCTCTAAGGAGCCTCCTTCCTGTCTCAGCGCCAGTGGACACACGGGGGACATCTCGCCCAGTGTTCGCTCTCCAGAGCCTCTTGTCTAAGTCACTACCCTCCGTCTTGGCCAAAGGTCGTTTTCTCGTTTTCACATTTCCATGTCACCGAAGCCTTTGACTTATGTCTCAGGCCAGCGCTGGTTCCGCCAATCTCCTCCTGTCCCTCCCGTCGGGTCACAATCTGCATTAAAGACCAGGTGAGGGCAGCCCGGTGACACCAGGCAGCTCAGTGGAGCTGTGATGGACAAGGTAAAGTTGGAAATGATGCCGAAGAAACAAATATGGGTCAGCTTGGGAACGTTCTGGAACACAAAGCCGAGGAGTGTGGATTTTGTCTCTTTTCACAGCTGCTGAAAGATGGGAAATCAATAGATATTTATGGAATATATAACTGAGCTGTTTTTGAAATGTGGGCAATGACAGCACTGTGACAAGAGAGTGACAGGGTGGATACTCCCAACGGGCACTCCCATTCTGAAATAATCGCTAAACACCAGGACAGAGGGGAGGTCAGGACTGGGTCAAACGCAAATGGAGCTAAAGGCAGTGATTCGGAGAGACTTTGAGGAAGAGGGATTGAAAATTGGGAGGAAACACCAGCCAGGTAGCCCCAGCTACTGGTCCTTGGGGTCCTCCTACCTGGGTCCTCTCTGCTCCCGCATTGTCCCCTGCAGCCTGCCACCCAGCCATTCCCAGCTGCTGCTGTTCTGGGACCCAGCGGCCACCCAAGTGAGGTCTCCAGGTGTGCATGCAGGGCTCCCTCTGGCTGGACCCCCCACTCTGCTGCACCCCCATCCCATTTATCGTAAAGACGCTGCTTACGCCCACACCCCGGTCACCGTCATGGACCCGGCACCATAGGTCCTCTTGGTTCTGCCAGCAGATTTGGCCCTGGGTGAGAAAGCGACCGTCCCCGAGCCCCCTCACACACAGGGGCCCAGAAATGCTCGTCGGACTGCTGCGTCACCAAGTGTGGCCTGGTCCGAGCGTGAAGTAGACGCCGGGCGTGATTTCACCAAACGGTGCAGTCGCACATGGCTCTCGGGTTTTAAAAAGGACAACCCCGCACCACGCGCCGATGCACCGAGTTCCCAAATCTCAGGCGGAGCCAAGCGGGAGCTCCACCGCCCTGAGACAAAAGCAGCTCATACGTCCTGGAGGCGGCGCTCTGTGCGAGTTTGCGCCTAGTGACCGTGTGACCGTAGGAGCCTGAGGAAGGTCAGGCGACATGCATGAGTCCGCCGGACCGGTAACGAGGGATTCGCAGTCCCGGCGGGCTCCGCCGGCTTCCGGCCACGGGGCTGTTCTCTTCCGGCTTTGCTCTGTGCGACTGGTTCTGCCCCTGCCACGCAGGACCCTGCCAGCCCCTCCGCCCCCCACCCCGAGCCTGGCACAGGGCCCTGCCCTGTACCCCACTCCCACAGGACCCTCTACGATCGCTCTCGTCACTCCTCAAATCTCCCTCCCTCCCACTGACTGTGAGCTCCGTGGGACACAGCCGGTGACCAGCCCCAGGTGCTTTCTGAATGAATGGTCGGGTGAGTGAGTGGATGAATGAATGAATGAAGAAAGAAAATGAATGCACTGGCTCTAGACCGCCCTTTTGCCTCGTGTGCCCTTGATGTCCATCCTTCTTTGTTCTCCTACGCCATTCAGGCCTCGGGATCCTGACATTGACCCCACAGTAAGAAGCCTGTGGGGTGATACGTGGTGGGACTGTCATCCTGGAATCAGCCGTCTGCGTCTGACCCCTTCTCCACCACCTCCCACCATCTGTGGAATCTCCGCTGAGACCCTAAACTCCCTCGAACTAGTTTTGCCACCTGCGGAACTGAGACCTCAAGAAGACGTGCCCCATGAGGCCGTGGTTCCCAAACTATGTCCCAAGGAACCCCAGGATGTCACAGCAAACTCAAAAAGGCACCAACGGACACTAAAAGTTCAGGCAATCTTGGAGATTTCTGTCGGACACAGCAGGAAGGCTTGCTGGGCTTCTGACAGACTGTCTGGCAGGTATCTCACAGCACTGCAGCCTCTGGCTGGTTGGACCGCACCCCTGCACACGGGTCGGCATTTCCTTTGCTCTAGGGCCACTGGGACAATTCACTGAGGTTCTAAAAGCACTCGCAAACTGAGGAACTTTGGGAATCCCTGTCGTGGAGTTACTGTGAGAATTGAGTGAGAGACCACACGACACGTTCGCTACTTGGGACGTGATCCAAAATGCTAATTATGGTCATTAATGACCTCTCTTCTCTGGACCAGCTGCATCATGGAATTTAAACGTTCCTGTAAATCATCATGGGAATCATAATCACACAAAAATTTAAGCAACAAAATCACAGTCATTCCTATTTCTTTACTTTCCCCAGTTACAAATTGGGCTGACAAAACAGCTTCAGAGAAAACATCTACATGGGGCTGGGCAGGTGGTAGGACCCCGAGGGGCGTTTCTTCTAGAAAACGTTAACCCGCAGCCGTGACCCACGTTGTCACTGGGCACGAACCCCTGGAAGAGAGTAAATAGCCCCTGAGCCTCCTGCCCTGGAAATTCATGCCAAAAATAGACTGAATCAAACCCAAGGAAATCGCTGGAAGTTCACCATTTTAAACAGTCACTTGAATACCTCCTTGATTGTTATTAACCAATGTCAGTCACTCTGCTTCTAAAAACTAAATGTACAAGAAATAACTTATTTTGCTACCTTTCTTGGTTTTTTTTTCAAATGGATGTCCTGTTGGTTGGTTGGTTTCCAAGGCGTCCACCAGTACTCACGTTGCTGTTTTTTAAACCAAATGCCGTGACGTGGTTAGTGATTAACCATATGCAGATTTTATGTGCTTAAGAGGGAGTTGTCATGTCATTTGTACAGAAAGGCTCCAAAGATCAGTGCCACCAGAAATTAGCTCCTGGTTCGAAGGCACAAACACCAAATGAGACATGTTGGCTTTTTTTCCGCCCAGAAAATGTCAAACCAACGGCTTTCTTGACTCCATTTTTTTTTTTTTTTACATGGGAAGACTGAGCCAGATCCTCAGTGACCCCGGAGCCTGGGTATTGTCAGAGCCCCAGGAGCCCAGGCAGCCGTGGGAGCAGCAGGCACGCACACGTATGGCGTGCTGACTGGTCACGTATGTGTCCTGGCTGTCGAGGGTCTTGTTAACTGTGGGGTGACGACTTCTCCTTTTACAGACCCCACACCAGGCGCACCAGACGCATGGGAGTGAAAACCTTGGATTTAGTCTGAACCTAAACTGACCTTAGGTGGTTGTATGACAAAATATAATTGTGAGTAGTGTGCACTCCAAGGAGTTCAGAAGCTCCTCCATCTAAAATACTCTCTACTCCAGGGGTCCCCAGCCCCGAGTCCACAGACCCGTCAGTACCAGTCCGTGGCCTATAAGGAACCAGCCTCAGAGCAGGAGGTGGGCCGTGGGCAGTCGGGCAAGTGACATTTCATTTGTATTTGCAGCCACTCCCCATCGCTTGCATCACCGCCTGAGCCCCACCTCCTGTCACATCACTGCCTGAGCCCCGCCTCCTGTCCCATCACCGCCTGAGCCCCGCCTCCTGTCCCATCACCGCCTGAGCCCCGCCTCCTGTCACATCAGCAGTGACATTAGATTCTCACAGGAGCACGAACCCTACTGTGAACTGCGCGTGCGAGGGGTCTAGGCTGCGGCTCCTTATGAGAATTTAGTGCCTGATGGTCTGAGGTGGGGCTGAGGCGGTGATGCCAGCGCTGGGCGGCGGCTGCAAACCCAGATGGACATGAGCAGAGAGGTCTGACCGCACAGAGACCGTCACAAATCCACTGCTGGCAGACTCATATCAAAACCCTATCAGTGAGTCGCCAGTGACAATTAAGCTGCATCTGGTGGCAGGCTTCATAGTGGCTGGTGAGTTGTATAATTATTTCATTATATATTACAATAATAATAATAATAATAATAATAATAATAATAATAGAAAGCAAGTGCACAGTAAATGTAATGCACTTGAATCACCCCCAAACCACCCCACCCCAGTCTATGGAAAAATTGTCTTCTATAAAACTGGTCCCTGGTGCCAAAAAGGTTGGGGACCACCACTCTACTCCGTTCTCATGAATGGAGGGAGGTGGGCGTAGAAGTCTCTTTATCAGGACAGAAGTCTGTACACCCACAAATACACACTGAGGATCCTGGCATCCCGTTACCCTGAATTTTAGTGCTAGGACCAGTTCTGGTCCAACAAACCTTAGAAGTCATACGAATCGTTCAGGGAGCTCGGTTATCTTTGCTTTGTGACCCGTGTCATCAGGACGTAAGGACTCTGAGTGTGGGTGTCAGGCCCCCTCCTCTTCCACTGCTTGTGTCCCTGGTGAACCTCAGTAAACAGGGTGGGAACCAATAGATAAACGTTCAGGTGTCACTATATGTGGTAAATGTTCAAGGTCACCGGTTCGGTGCCGTGTTCTGTACATATCGGGGTGACATTTACGGCACTCGGAAGGGAGTTAGCATCAGCTCCGTTTCATAGACGAGAAGGCTGGGATTTAAGGCGAGCCGGTCGCCCTCGGCCCCATGGCCAGCCAGCGCCTGCTGGAGGCTTCGTGGCAATGAACCCCACCAGCCCCACAGGACCCCACATCTCCTGGTGTCCCCGGTGTGTCCCATTCGTGGGCGTGGTGTGCGGGAAGCTGTGACCAGAGGCGGGCAGCTGGGAGTGAGGAGGTCGGTGGGAGCGCAGTCCCCTCAGTGAGATGGCGGTTGGGAGACCTGTCTCCCAGCCACTCTGTCACGTAACCTGATTCTTTCTTCGGAAAGTGGCAGAGCCTGGCTAGACAGTGACGGGGCCTCACCCTCTCCTGAGAAGGTGGGGACCCTTCTAAGGCGGTCACTCAGGGTCCGAGGAAGGGCCACAGCAAGGTGTCCCAGCAAATTCTCCAGGTCCCAGGGGAGCTGCGCTTGGCCCCGCGGGGACTTCGGAGCTGTCACCGGCCCTGCCCTCACGGATCCGCCGGGCTGGTGGGCCGGCCGCCCTCCCCCTCCAGCACGGCCTGCGGGGAGCCTCCTGCCGATGTGACGTCCACGGCGCTGGTGGCGCACCGCGGCTTTGTGTTCCTTCTGACCATCGTGTGGCGCTCACGTCGGTGGGATGTCCTTTAAAAACGTGGTCACCTTACTCTAACGGCCAGAGGAAGTGAGCGGAGCGTTTCACACATCGCCCAAGCTACACACGCCCTTGGCAGGGGTGCCCGTGGCGGGTCGCTGCCACGGTCTTTCCGGGGCGGAGTTGCCAGGTCGCCCATGCCGGAGCTCGCAGGAGCCCCGGCCCCTCTCCCCGCCCGCGCGGGCACGGCCCAGCCCTCTCGGCTCACACGGTGTCCACCGCGGGCCAGAGTCACATTTTCCGCCCGCACACCACACCCTCCTCTTCCCAGAAGAAGCCCGGCCCGGCTGGGGAGTGCCAGCACTGCGGGCAGGCCTGGGGCGGCAGCCACGGCCTCCGCCGACGGGACCGTCCGTCCCTGCTCTTGGTGAGTGTCCCACGGACACGTGCTCTAACCGCAGGGCGAACACACATCGTCCTGGCTCCCGCGCCACCCACGCAGAGCCGGGAGGGGCTGCCGGCCGATCGGGGGGGTGTCAGCCCCATAAATCACAGAGAAACAGCTCCCTTAGAAACAGTGATTCACATAATATTTCACTTAGCAGATGGGAGAGAGTAACGCCAGGCTTCCGGAGGGCAAAACAACCCCCCGAAATCACCATCGGGCTGTCGTGCCGCCCGGGCTGCCCCGGCGAGGGGAGACTCCAGCCTTGGCGGGTTCCGAGGGCTTCGGTTTCGGGCGCCCGGTGTCACGAGGAGAATGATTTTCCAAACCCGCATCCGGCACAGCTGGGCCGGCTTTGCTCTCAACTGCGCTCAGTCCCACTAAGAAATTAAAAAGCGATTTTCCTTTGAAGTCCTGGGGCTCCCCCCGCCCCCACTGAAGATTACAGTTTGAGGTCAGAAAAAGGAGCCGCGAGGCACTCGCAGACGTGCATGCACCCCCACAGCCCGGGTCCGAGCTGAGCTGGGGCCCAGATGTGCGCGGCGAGGCCGAGCTCAGGCCGCAGGCTTGTGGTCAGCCTGATGGACAGACCTCGGGCCTCCAGCGGGTGGAAGCCGGAGATGGGCCTTCACCTCCCAGCTGGTGAGGCCGTTCCCGAGAGCGGAGCCCAGCGCAGACCCCGGTGGCGAAAGGCAGGCCGGCCGAGGTGGCTCTCCCGCGGCGGCCCTGCGGGCACCAGGCCAGGTATTCGGTGCAGCGCCGATTTTCAAATTTTTAAATCTCGTATTTTTTTCCCTCCTCTAAACGTTATACGTAGTCTTCTCTCAACGACAGCCCAGTCAGGAGGCAGGAGCCACACCGCGATTTAGACCAGGAAAGTACAGAAAAGTGAGTACACAGAGAAGGAGCTCTCACCTTTTGCCACAGCATGGATGGAACCAGAAGTTTTCACGCGAAGCAAAATAAGTCCGACTGAGGCAGACAGACACCCGTGATCTCACTGACGTGCGGAGTCTAAAGAACGGAATGCATGACCCACCAAACCAGAAACAGACCCCCAGGATGGTGTCAGGGGGCGGGGTGGGGGGTGGCTGGGAACGGGGGAGGGGCTGGGAAGTGCAAGTTGGTGTTAGCCAGGTGGACACTGGGCCCACCAGGGGAGCAGCCCATAAATTATGTAAGTGCCCACCGCCGTGTGCACACGTGAACATGATAGAGAATGATGTTCGATGTCCACTGTTGCTTTACATCTGTATGTAGAGTCACAGGACGTAAGTACAGCCTGGGGGATGCAGTCCATGTGTTGTGACAGCTACGTAGGTAGCAGATGGGAAATGGCCCTGCCAGGGTCATCACTACACAAGGACTGTAACTGTGTGAGCAGCGTGTTCTCTGGCACACGTGACACTAATAGAAACAAATGAAATAAATTTAAAAAGAATTGAGCGAAATGAGGGGGTTGAAATAACAAGGGATTGGCCTGTAAGAAGCAACAAGACCTCTAAAGCACACGGAGGTCACCGGTGGGGCCACCACGCTCCGTCCCAGGGCTGGGACACTGTGCTGGAGGGAGTCCCCGCCCCCACCAGGGCCGGGAAGATTCGGGTCCCCCCGGCCACAGAGCATTCGCTGCGGAGCCACCATATCCGTGTTACGATGACGCCTTAACTTCAGTTCCTTCTGCGCAGACTTTGTTTGCAAAGCAAACGGCAGAGCTGTTTTCAGTTCCTTCGCATCGATGCATTCGCTGTCGTTTTTGCTCTTGGAACCTGTGGTCCTCTCGTGCTTTTACTCGTGCGCTTTGGCCGAGGCACAGGGGACACAAGGATTCACCTCCTTCCGCAGTTTGCTGCCGGGGGAACAGCACACAAGTGATGGCCGGTGGCAACAGACGTCCTTGTGCAGGGAAGCACCAGAGTGGGGTGGGGACTCGGCAAAGGACCAGCTCACGTCCCCACCCACCATCAGTCGTGGCTGTGCCGGGGCGTGCCTGAGGCCTGCAGGTCGCTGAGAGTTTTAAAGAGAAACGTGAAATCGAGGCTTCTGTGATTTTTAAACCTCGCCAACTAATTTAATGACCAAAGAAACTCTGGGCAGGATAGATATGGCTTCTAGGGGCCAGATGTGACCCGCAGGCCCCCTATTGGAGACCCTCTCTTGGAAGGATGCCCAGAACCAAGCAAATGCTCAGGGGGTCCAGAGCAGGGTCCTGCACTCCCCTCGGCCCATCCCCAGCCGGACCAGGTCCTCCGCAGGCCCAGCCTCTGCAGCTCCCGGTCTTGGCATCCACGCCGCAGGCTGACCCACCAGCACCCTGGGCCCTGGCTCTGGGGTTGAGCCCCGCCCGCCCACAACACCATGCCTGCTTGGGTTCGGGTCCTGGGTCTTGGAGCCAAGCGAGCCCAGGGACCTCTGCGGACTGCCCCTTGCCTTCACAGACGACAAGACTGGACCTGAGACAAAAGGAGACCCCTCGCCCAAAGCCACACAGCTTGCTGGAGGTGAAGTGAGACTCTCTTTCCGGGCTGGCGCTGGTCCCCGATCGGCCTTCACCCGCCCTCCTCGCTTTCCGTGTCCCAGGAAGGAGGTAGACGCGTGGTCCAGTGGGACCAGAACGCGTGTCCTCCGTGCCCGTCGGCTCGCACCAGCTGTGACTCAGGCGGGAATTAGTTTCCCACAGAAGCAGGAAACAGGGACATGTGATGCTTCAAACTGACCGCTAACGTCTGCTACCAGTAAAACTGACTCAACTACAGCCCCAGTCTCACACTAGACACGGATCACGCCCCTGCTTCTGTGTCTGCCTTAAAATAAGTTATTGGATCAAATAGTGAAATGCATTAAAATAAAAGCACAAATCTCTGCGGAAGAATGAGTCGACTTTATAACATCTGAGGGTGGCCAAGACCTCTCCAAGCAAAACCTCAGGCGAAAGCCATTAAGAGAATAATTTGCTGCATAAAATAAAAATCGTTTGTGTGTCTAGAAACACCATAGTCCACTTTAAAGACAAATAACGAGTGGAAAGAAATTATCCCGAGATAAACGGAAAAGGTTTGACTTTTCTGAATGTATCAGAAACATTGACGAGTCACTAACAAAGGGTAAATGCATAGACACTGAAAGAAAAGGCGAATTACTGATTGAGGCATTGCACAGGAGAAATCCAAGGAGCCAGTCCCTCTGTTAGAAAGTGTTTGAACTTGCCAGGCTCAGTTTAAAATAATTAAAATGATCATTTCCAAAATCCCAGCGACCACGGAAAAGAAGCTTAGTGGGACCCCTTGCTGGCAAAGTCACCGGGCAGCAGCCAATGACCCCGCTCCTGCGGGAAGACAGAGTGGGACATGGTTTTAGATGACAGCCCGGTCACCTGCCCTCTGCACCCTCGAAAGTCTCCTGGGAAATTATTCTAAGGGGCAGTCACTCACATAGAGGAAGCTGTCCATCACCTCGCTGTTATAATAACGAATAGGAAAAAATCTGCATGATCCAAAATAAATAAGTAATTGAAGAGCCAAGTAGGGGGTTCCCTGTGGCCACCATGAGAGGAAATACTTCCTTATCCACTTCAAGTAGAAAAGCAGTACATGTCCATATACATCCTGCTCCACAGGATCACTGTGGGAAGTAAAGGTGTGCAAACTCTTAGGGTACTGAGCATGGGGTCTGCAAACGCCCAAACCCTGCCCTGGGTGAAAATATTTACCCCAAATATTAGTGGTCATTATTGGCTAGGTGGTCAGTAGTAACCAATTTAATAACATGTTATATGAAGAAAAACACAAAAATTATGAATTATTTTAATATAATAATAATGTTCTAATTGTGTTTAGACGTATACAAGTATTTTAATATTGTTTAAAAGTAGAATAAAGAATAGTCATAATATCAATATCCAGAGTATACTCTTAAGAGAAGAAAAGCAAAAAATCATATCAGTTATTACACAGTTTTTTAAAACACAGAATGAAAAATAATAGGAGAAATTCGAAAATGACAGCTGGCACTAAGGATAGGTTGTGGAATTCGACTGCTTCTTATTTTCTGCTTTGTTCTTTACTCTTTCCGTGTTCCTCAATGAATATTGATTACTAATAAAAATGCTGTTAAGAATACTTTCTGCCTCTGCTTCTTTATAGAAGGAATGAAACAGCCTGGGACAGGACACACAGACAGCTTCCGCATAATCACAGGACACAAATTCTACAGATCATTTGTTGATAGGTTTTCTTTTTTTTTTTTTGGGGGGGGGGGGGGTGGCTCCCTGAGCGGGGATCGAACCCAGGCCGCAGCGGAGAGAGCGCCAAAGCCGCGCCACTGCTCCACCAGGGAGCCCCCGATAGATTTTCCTTCCATCAGACAAATGCTGGATCACCGTTCCGCTGTGGGTCGTGAATCTCGTCTTGCTTTGATGCTCAGCCTTCATGCTTCATCTGCAGCGAAGTGACCAATAACTTTCTTCGGGAAGCTCGTCCACGGCCCTACGTGTGATGAGAGGTTTATATGCCCGCTCCTCCGACAGGCAGTCTTTGCTTGTTCTTCTTTTGATGGATGGAACCGCCTCCAACTCACGTTATTCTGGAACAAATAAGGTGAAAGTGGTTCTATTTCTGTCGCAGGTGACCTCACGCAGTGTCCTTGGCAAAGAGTCTGTTGCTAAGGAAATAGCGTTTGCCGAGAGCCGTGAGCTGCCCAGGTCCGACGTGGTGCCCTTTCGAGCATCGTTCGAAACAGAGTGTGGTGAGAGTGAATCGACTACAGAGCATCATCTGCCAAAGAAAATAACTCAGACGCTGTCATGCTGGCCTCTTCTGGAAGTTTCCAGGCCTCATCGCTTATACAGCAAGGACAACCCTTGAAAGAGCTTCAGTTCTGACACTGTGGTTTAGCCTAGGCCCCTGTGGGGAGGGAGCGGTTCCTCTCACAGAGCACGGTCAGCCCCCAAGACCCCGGCGCGCCTCTCGCTCGCCTGCCTGCCCCCTCCTCACGTCCCCCTGTCCCTCAGGGACCCCACTTCCCCAAATGCCCAGAGACTCAGGTCTGCCTTTCTTTTCGGACATGTTTTCTTTTTTGTCTCTCTTTTGCGCTTGACACACTGTGTCCTTCTGGATGGTCGTAGGGGACAGTCCATAACTCACCAGATGGCTTGTTTGCATGAGCACCTGAAAAAGCAAAGAGCTGGGACTCTGGGTGTGGACCCGGGCTCAGCCCCTCCGTGGCCACGGGATCTCGAGGCCGTCTCTCAGCTTCCCCGAAAAGGAATAGTGGTGGAAGAATCACTGTGGGGAATGAAGGTGTGCAAACTCTTAGAGTACTGAGTGTGGGGCCTGCAAATGCCCAAACCCTGCACTGGTTGAAAAGAATAAAGCAGCCAGCATTTATTGAACACCTACTTACATTTTACATGCAACAACCCTTCGAAATGTGGATTGTCAACATATCGTACATAAGGCTAAGGCTCAGAGAGGTTCTGCAGGTCTGCACCCCAGTGGGACCCCAGACATACCTTGCTCCCAAACGGTGCTCCTCTCTGCTTTTCTGGGCCCTTTGATTCAAGCAATAAAGACAACCTTATTGCCCCAAGCATGGGGCATGACTGCCCCAAGCATTCTGGTGGATATAATTAAACACAAAACCATCAAGTAGTTGGGTGCAAGTAGTGTGTGATTAGGTGCTTTGATCTGGAGTATTTATCCACTTGGCTAATGAATAATCACAGCCACGTTGAAAAGAAAAATCCCAGCTAAAGAACCCGCAAACACAGCCTGGGGTCATGAATAGTCTCCTCCTCTGTCCCAAGTTTCACTTTCCGAGGTTTCATTTACTTGAGGTCAACCGTGGTCTGAAAATATTAAATAGAAAATTCCAGAAATAAACAGTTCCTAAGTTTTAAGTGGCTCAGGCTTCTGAGTAGTGTGACGGCATCTGGCGCTGTCCCGCCCCATCGCACCCGGGACGAGTCACCCCTCAGTCCAGCGTCTCCTTGCTGTGGATGCCCCACAGCTGTCGGCCCTGAGTAGCCATCGCTGTCATCAGGGACACAGCACGAGAGTGGCCGCGTTCACACAGCTGTCACGACAGCCTGTCGTTACGTAACTGCCCCACTGCGCGCTTAGTTAGCCTGGGAGTCGGTTAATGGGCCTAAGTTATAAATTACACCCAATTTGTCGCATGTGTGTAGGCGTAGGGACAAGCCTGGTCCATGCAGGGCTCAGACGATCTGTGGTGTCAGGCATCCCCTGGTGGGGGGGTCATGGGACGTATCCCTGTGGATAAGGGGGGGCTACTGCGAATGTCAGCCTCTCGCCGTGGTTGGAGGCCAAGGGGCCACCAAGCTCCCTGGGCTCCCGCGCAGCCTGTCCTCTGCAGGAGGCCACTGTCAGATGCTTTTCCCATCCTGGGCGCTTGGCTGCCCGGCGGGGAGGGAACTGGCCTCCCACTGCCAGCTGGCCGGGTCCCTGCAGCCATGGGGTGCATGTGGGAGGGGAGCGAGCACCCAGGCCCCCCACTGACATCTGTGTCCGTGGAGGAGGTGCGGTCCTGCCGGTGGCAGGGGGACCAGTAGGCTCCTTGGAAGCGACTGGCTCAGAAAGAGGACTCCTGTCCCCACCACTGAAGGAGGCCAGGGCCCCTCGCCGCCCCCGGTGCCACCCCCGGTGGTCCCCGAAATGCTGACCAGTGTTCATTGGATGACTCACCTCCAGGAGAACAATTTTAAAAAGAGGAGTGCCCACCGCCTGTCACTCTGAGTATAATCTAGTGACGCTGCGCTGAGCGTGGATTGGCAGCGTATTTAAGGACTTCGGAAACACCCAGTCACCTTCGAGGCTCCGTCAGTTGTCCCAAGTCCGTTCTCGGGGACACAGAGCCCGTGCCGTGCCCCACACAGCTCTGCCCCAGCGGTGGCGTTAATGCCGCGTGGAGTTAAGGAAACAGTGCTGTCATCGGCCGGGGTCCCTCCCTCTCCTCTGTCCGGATGCTTAGGTTACGTGGGGTGCTCCCGAGCCCCTGGTCCCCATGGAATTCATGGGCTCGAATGGGAGGTAACTCCGTACGATCACTGGGGGGTGAAACCTGCGTGTCTTTCGCCTCATGGCGGTTCCTGAAGACCTGAGTTCACTCTGGTCCCTTTCTGTGAGATTTATGTCACTCCACGTCTCTGAGCTGTAACTGATAACACGAAGTGCCTGGGAAGATGAAGTGTCTCGGAGTGTGCGCACTGCTGCAGACGCTACTATTCGTGTGGCTGAAACCCAAGCCCTGGCGAGCTCCATGTCATTTAAGTGGTGGTTGGATTTCTGCATCCTGTAATCTGGGGCCCTGTGGGTGGGCTCCTTTGTCTTCGAGATGGTGAGCGAGTGATTGCCACATTGAGGTCAAGGCTTGGAAATGCGTTTCCCGGGCTCGCCCCCAAACCAGCCTGTCTGTGAGAAATCCTCCCGGGCAGAGTGGCTGAGGGCCTGGCTGAGCTGTGGTCGCAGGCGCCTCCAGTCCCCTCTGACGCCAGGCCCGGGGGAATGCGCCCACCACTGGGCCACAGCCCCCCATTTCTGTCATGGCCCCCACTCTCAGTGATTCCAGAGGCCCTTACATTGCACACAGAAGCTTCGGTAGTCAGGGCACGTGGAAGTCACCCTGAAGCTAAGGCCCGGCCCCTCTCGCATGGATGCTGAGGGCAAGGATTTTGTTGCTCGGTTCTGGTTGTTTTGAAGTCACAGGGGTTTCGTTAGGAGTTGGACTGCACGACACTCGCAGATGCACACCGAGCTCGTCCAACCTGTGGCCCGCGGGCCGCACGCGGCCCAGGACGGCTTTGAATGTGGCCCAGCACTGTCACTAGTGTGAGTGTATCCTGCATGTAGCCCAGGACATGTGGCCCAGGGAAGCCACAAGGCGGGGCACCCCTGAACTGTAGATGATTTGCCTCAGGCCTCTGGAACTTGCCTATCAGGAACTCTTTCTGGTCGTCAGCGTTGACCTGACCCCTTCTGCCTCCTTTTCCCCACGAGACCCTGATTCTGCCCCCAAGCCGATGTCAGCCTCCAGGCTTTGCCACCAAGATGCCAGACACTGGGATTTGTTGCTTTAATAAAAAGGCCTTAATGCACCTTCCGCTTTGATTGTATATAAGAGCACTCCGTGGTCATGCTCTGAATATTCCAAGAACAAACAAGCCCAACAAGCAGCAGCGTGCGGCCAATTTCCGCGAGTCCACGGGCTCCTGCAGCTGTCACTTGTCAGCTCTGCCGCCCGGGAAAGCCTCCCCTTCCAGCTGCCATCCAGAACCGGTGTCATCAGGCTTCTGTACCCACCGGAGTGGCCTTCTCTTAGCTCACCAGCCCTTCCGCGTAACCGAACTCCACGGACGTGACTCTGTTGTCCTCTTACCTGAACTGCCCTTGACCTCTCCGTACACAGGACACAGCTCTCGCCTGGCTGTCCTGCTGTTGACCACACGGCTCCGCCTGGTCTGGGCCGTGCGTGCACGTGGTCTCCTCTCGCCCCCCACTGCCACGCAGGGATGGAGCACGATGCCCCCCTGGGGTTCCGGGGGTCCTGGGAGCTGGAAGCAGCCTTCAGATCTGAGAGGCAGTGAGAGGTCTCACCTCCAATTTACAGTCAGAAACGCCCCAGCAGAGGGAGCAGAACCTGGGGTGCGAGCAGACTTCCTGGCAGACAAACTTGAGAATCCAGAATGTGGACATCGGCCTGACACGGCACATCTCAGACTCCGTGGAAACTACGACGGGGCAGAAACTTAGAGGACACCTCAACGCTCAGGGTTTTATTATCACGGATTCCAAAAAGGAAAAGGGAGATAACATAGGGATAACGAAGATTTCTTTTCAATTCCATTTATACCCTCCAGGGTTTTGTTCAAATATTTGACCTTGAGCCTTTTGACATTTAACAGGCAGTGACGACTCTGGCTCAGAGCCTGCCCCCAGACCGTGGCCCTGCCTCTGAACAGCGAGTTGACCTTGGAAATGTTCCTTCACCTCCAAGTCTGTTCCTCCATCCTCCAAGGTCATTACGAGAATTAAATTTGATAATTCAGGGGAAGCGCTTAGCACAATGCCCAGCACACGATAGACGCCCATTCGTGTAATTATTGTTCTATTTATCGTATTATTGTGCTCTTCGTTACTGATCTGAGGCGCTTCCATCTAAGCGGGGATCTCATCGGTGACTGACTGTGCGCCTCGCTCCTTGGGTCTGTCCACACTGGGGCGACTTTCCCGGGTTCATACTCGCTCATTTGTAGCTCGCTCACCGGCACGAGGTCTGAAAGGTGAGGGCCAGCTTGGGAGCCCTGGGGAGCCAGCTCAACACTCCGCAGACCCCGACTAGGACGCGTTTCCCCTGCGGTGCGGTGAGAGAGACCCCTCCACCCGCCTGTCCACGAACGTGCTCGCGCCGCCTGGTCCTGGGAGTAAACTGCAGCGGATTAGCCACCTCCTGGGGCTCCGCGGGTCCATGAAACCTCAGGAAATTCTCAGGATTCTGTAGTTCATCGCAGTTACCACCAAGCCGGCCAGTCGTCTACGCTGGCTTCCCTTGTGATGGCGTTAGACTCCAGACCAGGGGTCAGCTAGCTTCTCGGTAAGGGCCAGACCGTGCACAGTCGGGGCTTTGGGGGCTGAACACACTCCTGTTTCATACTCTCCTTTTTCTTTTCTTTTTTTTCTGCAACCCTATAAAGATGTAAAAACAGCAATCTTAACCCGTGGGCTGTACGAACACGGTCCGCGGGCCAAAACGGGCTCCCGGACCCCAGTTCCCCAGCCCCACTTCGAGATGCTGACTTCCTTTGTGCGAGGCAGTTTGGCGGTCGGGAGGGGCACCCGCGAACGTGCTTCTCCCCGCCAGGACCCCGGTAAGAGTCCATCTTGTTCTCACACTGGACCCTTCGGAGGTTTCACTGGAAGCGACGCGGCGTTGCGTTGAAATAGATTTGGAAATACATTGTGTGTATTTACACACGCGCACACACACGTGCTCTGGGCTTTCCAAGTCCATAAAAACGTCTGAACTTTTCCAGCTCGTTTCCATGGGGATAAATGTTAAAACAAAACGTATATTGTCAACAGGCACCAGGGTTTCTGGCCGATGGAGCGTTGTATTAGCTGGCGTTGGAGGGCCTTCTATTTCCACGCGTGCCCGCTGCCCCCTCCCCGCCCTCCCCCCGACTCCACCCCCATGCCTCCTCTAGCCGTGTGTTCCCCCCGCCACCTGCCCTCTGGGGTGTCTGCCCCTCCACTGCTGTGCCCCGCCTCCCCTCCCCCCTCGGCGCTTCAGCTGCCGGCCCTGCGGGCCTCAGAGCCGCGGCGCGGACATCTGGTTTCCATCTGCCCACGCTGTTTGACTGAGGCCCAGCGACCCAGATTTCCTGCTCATAAATCATTACCCATGTGGCGCGCACTCGGCCGCGGCGGGGACTGTTTACGCCGCGTATCTCCTTTTTTAGAAGAACCGTTCCCCTTCCACAGCCTTCCAGTTGGCTGCCATCTTCGAAGTTGATAATTTTCTCAATTTTTAGTTTTGAACAGTGGACAAAGGGGGGGGGGTTCCTTTGATCAGGCATTTAAACAAATTGTATAAAAATTAGAGTTGGCCAAAACATAAGAGCTTACAATAATAAAGTAGCGAAAAACCTGGAAGTACATATATTGTACTAAGAAGTTATGATACTTGAGATTTTAAATAAAACACTCAGAAGTGGGGGTAGTAGCACCATCCCAGGCCACGTGCCCGGCCGTGCCAAAGGCTTCTTCGTTTAATTCTCACCACAACCCTCCCAAACAGGTATTGACCTTCCTTCACGGAAGGGGAAATTGAGGCACCGAGAAGACACGAACTTGCCCAGACAGCTCGTAAGTGGCGGTCCTGCGAGAAGAACCCAGACGGGCTGGCACCGGAGTGCAGGACCTTGGGCACCTGGGTCGCCGGCTTTCTAGTTTCCTCAACGGTAAAATCAACCCCGTCTCACAGAGGGGGAAACCGAGGCACAGAGGAGCGAAGTAAACAAAACCATTACGGCTGTTTTGCGGTTTCGCCAACCGCCGTCTGTCCCGTGGGTCCGGCCGTGGTGCGCGTGGCACAAGGCCGCCCGCCGCGAGTCCGGGCCCTTCCACGCGGGACGCACGCTTCCGAGCGAGGCCCATGTTCACGTTGTTCACAGCAGCGTGTGCGATGACACATCTCTCCCCTGACCTACATCGTGGGAGAAATAAATACAACTACGTGTTTTTGCCTAAAAATGGACAAGTCAGTTCGATGAAGTCGGTTTTCTAAACGTTAATTCTACGCAGAGGAATGGAAACGGCTCGGGGGGGGGCACCGCGAATGGACCCGCCCGCGGAGCACTCGGGGACGGGGGCGTGACCGATGTCCCTGCTTTACCCAAGGAGAGGGCCGGCCACGCAGGCCCAGCCTGCCCAGCTGCACCGACTTCCGTGGCCGCAGTAACAAGCGCCGCAAGCGCAGGGGCTCTCCAACAATGTGCGCCTCTTATTCACAGCTTTGGAAGTCAGACGTTCAAAGCGGGTCTCAGGGGCGACCTTGAAGGTGCAGGCAGAGCTGCGTTCCCTCCTGAGGGCCCCAGGTGCCAATCTGCTGCCTCGGCCTCTGCCTTACGGGCCGCTGGCATTCCCCGGGCTGTGGCCTCCGCGTCCGCCTCCGCATCCAGCAGCATCGGGCACTCTCCGACCTCCCCTCCATTATGGTGCCTCACGGTCTGACTCTGGTCTTCTGCCTCCTTCCTCCACCTTGAGGGGCCCTTGTCATTAAGTTGTGTCCACAGGGACAATTCACGATGGTCTCCCTCTCCGCTGTCCCGTGAATTTAATTCCCTGTTGCTGTGCAGGTTCTCAGGATCAGGGCGTGGACATCTCCGGGGCCACCATTCCCTCCCCAGCCAGGCTGCCCAACTAGCAGGCAGCAGCGACGGCATTCAAATGCGCACCTGACTACGGAACTCAGACTTCAAACCACCCCGTCGCCCGGCCGCTCACCAGGTGGCCCCCTCGGTCCCTTGAGTGACCTCTGGACACGCTTCGAGCAGCCCCGTGTCCAAAGCCTCCACCTCTGGAGCTCGGGGTGACCTTCGTCTCTGTGGCGGAGCGTTTCCCGAGGGAGCACCCCCACCTGCCATTCCCCCTCCAGGTGTTTGCGGGCCTGCAACGCAGAACCGGCCCCAGCACCGCGTCTCCTACCGTCTGCCCATCTGGTTTAAGCCGTCGGGGCCCAGAGACGGGGAATCATCCGTCCTGTAGCAGAGCTTTTCACATCTGTGAAGGAAATGACCAGTGGCCTCTTACCCCTCATCTTCCCTTCGCCACATGGACAAGCTCTGGTTCCTTCAGCCGCCCCCGCGGGCCAGGGCCTGACACCACGCCTCACACTGGCCCACCCGGGGGCCCCTGGCAGAGCGGCCACTCCCTGGGTGGCATCTAGTCGCACTGTCACCGAGATACCATTTCTCCGTAAATGCACACCAGACCAAAGCAGCTTTCAAGTGGGCACATCAAAGTGTTTATTCAGATTTAACTCGTGCTAACGAACGAGAATCATTACGATATTCTCCATGTGCTACTAGTAAACTGCTCTATTTTTATCCTAGGATGGGAGGTAGTCAGTTTGTGGGAATTGAGTGGGCAGACCCCAGTGAAAGCACTTACATTCATGCCTAATACAATTTATTTTTACAGATCCAGCTCCGTCCAGCCAAGGTCCTATCTGTGTCCCTCCCAGTTTCACACTATCTGTAAATAAGAAAATAATGACTTATCTGTGTCTGTCCTTGACTGTGGTAGAAATGCTCAACAGTCTAGGGTTGGGGACAGAGTTCTGCAACCCAAAGACCAAAACCTTTGGCTTATGGAGTCAACAGTCCCTACGGACACCACCATCGGCTGGTTGGTACTTCGCCTCACTCCCCCCAGCACCACCTGGTATTTCTCCAGCGTGTCCACAGGTGACGAGCCTGTCAGAAGCCCTGAGGAGGAGCAGATGGTGCTCTGAGTGACCCACGTTTCCCAGCTGGACCCCTGTGAAAGGAGGAAATGCGATCCGTGGGGAGTGGTGTCTGTGGTGGGGTCGCCCTTTCTCCCAGGTCTCCACTGAGTGAAATGCAGGAGTGGTTTCAAGAGCGCCTTACCAAAAACGACCCTGACCATCCTCAACATTGTGGAAACAAACAGAATAAAAGCCGCGGGCGTTTGCCCGGCACGGTGTGTCTGAGGAATCCTGCCATCGTCCAAGCACCCCTCTCATGGCCCCACCTCAATATCCTCAACCGGCTCCGGGGCGCCGTCCATCTGGGTGCAGGCCTCAGGGAAGCGCTAGCCGGAATGACTTCCTTGAAAATGTGCCCACTCCGTATGGGCAGTTTGGAACAATTCGTATAGCTGCAAACATCACACAGAGTACTAATCCCAAGAGAAAGTTAATCCTGCTTTCTTTTAATACAAGTTATGAAGGTGCTTAAGCCACAGCTCTGGCATCTTTGGGGTGGTTTGTCCAAAGAGAGATTCTCCAGTCACACTGGAAGGACACCTCTCATGCATGCAGTCACACCTGCTGGTTAGTGCTACTCAATAACCAAAGAGATGACAACACGAAGGACTGGATGCAGAGAGCAGCTCGTTGGAGGTGTGTGCGATGTGGTGAAGCAGGGATCATGGGTAAAAGACCAGCTCTCCTCACTCATCAAATGTGTGACCTTGACCTGGCCACTCCAAGTCTGAGGACTTAATTTTCTCATATGTAAAATGCGTTCCTTGTACCTTTCTTATCGCGCCACCTCCTTCACCATGCTACCTCCT
>PVJL010015915.1:0-22636 GCA_004026885.1 Lyroderma lyra
TCCCTCCCTGCCTCCCGCCTCCCTGCCTCCCTCCCTCTCTTCCTGTATTTCTGTCTGTCTCTCCCCACGCTCTCTTTAACAGACATTATTAGGTCCTTGTCGTATGGCCAACATCAGTGGGTATAAAACCAAAGGAGAAATGACAACTGATTCCCCCTTTGGAGGGACCAAGAGTCTGCCACGGGCGACAGAAACTGCAGACGGGTGAGCACTTCAGCGTGTTGGAGGGCCAGGCTACACGGTCCTCATCTGTAGGCCTGAAGGGGTACTTCGGCGGATCCTCGGAAATGGTAGTTGTTATAGAGGGGGGCTGCCAGTGGGGCCTGGCTGGCACGTCTGTGGGGCTGGGCTTTCTGAGCTGGCTTCTCAAGGCCACTTGTGATGCTAACTGGCAGAACAGAGTGCGGAAATGCGGTTCATCCAGTTTTTGCAATTCGAGTAGAGTGATCCCCCTACTTCTCAGAAGGACAAAGGGACTGGCCAGTGGTTTCACTCGGGGTTTAGTCTCCGGCTTATGTGATAGAAGAAAACGTGACAGAATGTGATGGATATAAAAATGACAAAATAAAAGCAAACAAGATGAGACAATGGAATAGTTTTTTGTAAACTATCAGGCACCACGTCAAAGGGAAGTATTATGACCAATAACCAATAAGTAGTTGGAGTAAAGGCGGGTGCACTTACCTTCTTGGACAGATGTTAGTAGTGTCACCACTATCTGTTTTCCCTTCCCTGCTGGACACATAAGGACTAGACGGCCCGGTGTCCTTGCAGTTGAGTAGGTCTAACGATTAGTCCTGGACACGACACCTGTCACCATAGGCTGACACAGGAGAAGCCACTTGCCTTTCTCCAGCCTGCAGTTCTCTCTCCCTATCGGGCAGCAGATGTCCTGTTGTAACAAGGAGCCACACTATGGAAGCCGACGGCCTTGTGAGAAGCCACCGTGTCACCCAGACCTGCCCTGGTGTCTGCGTGATGACACGCCTACGTTTATGTTACAGCAGACGCGTTGGGGGTTCCTTGTCCCGCAGGGTGACCTGGTTTACCTCGACTACTGCGTCTCCCAGGGCTGTGCGTTGACAAGGAGGGGCGTGCTGATGTGTATGGGTCTCTGACTTATGGACCGGGGCCCTTTTCTGTGGCGACCCCTCGTCCTCCTCTACACAGCGCAGACTACAAGTGCCAACCACGCCTGCGTGTCACAGAAAAAATGGCCCTGTTTTTGCCTCTCTTCTCTGAACCGGCGACTCCAATTCTGAAGGGACAATTGTTTACAACGTGCCTTGCAGCCTTTGCTAGAAATGTGCGTGCTCGTTGGTTCTTTCCTGGGAAACTGCGTGAGTGGCATGTGGGTGACGAGAGGGTCAGCATATGGCTGCTAATGTGATTAATTAAAGAGCTTAGAAGAAGTAATGGGGGTACTTAGCGGCCCCTTGGGGGGATTGGGTTGGTTCGACACCTGGGTGGAGGGGGCAGCTTAATGAGTGTCAGCAGCTGCGGGAGGGGCGGGAGCATTTTCGTGGAGCAATTAGTGAACATCTCTACCTGCACGTTACCTGTGAGGGATCGCAGATAATCCTTTCAAGGCTTTCACCCTCCGTAATTAGGTGATTAGGAAGCGGCGTCACAGATGCACGAGGACACAGTAAAACTACAAATACGGAAGAGCCGTTTATTTTCTATCAAATGGGTGCTTTCTGCTTCCTGTGCTTTCGGGGTGTAGCACTCTCCCCAGGAGTCTGCCTGCCTTCCACACGGATGGGGGCCAGCGTGTGCCCCTCCACGGGAGCCCTGCAGGACTGGGGACCTCCTGGCACTCCACTAAGCACCTCTTAGTTAATTTTTAAGCAGGTCATTAAAGGAGTGCTGGAGGCCGGGTCCTGGGAGGCCGTCGGGGAGGGGCGCGACAGCAAGGGCCGTGGGCGGTGGACTCGGCCGCGAGTGGCCCCACTCCACATAAGAGGCTGGAGGCAGAGTCAGCGGAGTAGGACAAGGGACAAAGGCGCCACCGTGGCGGGTGCCGAGGAGATGTGCTGAGGCGGACAGACAGCTGAGGGAGTTTGGAAATTGAATTCCTGTTCTTGCACCGGGTGTTGAGGACAGCCCTGGCGAAGGAGGAGGCGCAAGACATTTGCTTTAAGAAGGTGTTTCCTCAACAGACTGTAAGGATTTGAGATGCTGTACGGGAGAAGCTTTAGGGGGTGGTAGTGGTCAGTTGTGTGTTTGTCCTTTGTTCTTCTTGTGGATTGTTTTGCTGACTGTGGTATTGCCAAGATTGGGTCCCATGAGGCTCCTGGATTTATTTGGCTCTGCTACCATTTACGTGCACACCCTTTGCCCAGCAATATACTAAGTGCTGTATGAATATCATTTCATTGATTTCTCCTAAGAACCTTCTTCGGTAGATACTTACTAGGTAGATATCATGATACCCATTTCACAGAGAAAGTAATCGAGGCCCAGAGAACTTAAGTAAGTTGACTAAGGATATACTCCTCGTTAATGGTACACCTAAGACTTAACCCCAAACACAAAAGACTGTTACCTGAATCCACTTTCATATGTGCCGCAAGGTGTCTTAGGAGTTAGAAAATTAGGAAATGCACCTATTAATGAAACAGGAGCCCTCACCAATGCAGAACTCAGTGTTGAAAAGTTCTCTCCTCCTATGAGAAAGACTGCGGGTTAGCTTCCGTGAGCCCTCTGCTCCTACGAGGCTGGCCATCCTCGGGTCCCGGGGCACTGACACGGGGGTACGTGTGTAGTGCTGCGCCCCGACCCCGAGCCAGACCCCCGAGGAGGTGAGTCTGTGTGGGCTGGAGGCCCTGGTGTTGTCAGCTGAGGGGATGATGGGGCACAGAAGGGACCCACTACTAGTTTGGAGTTAGCCTGCTCCCCATTATCTGCCTGCTCTTGTGCTGTCAACTGCTCCCTTTCTCACAGCATGCCCCCGGCCCGCCATACCCCGTAAAGGAGCATAATGGAACTTCCTTCTCAGTAAGAACTTCTTCCTCCTCTCCGCCTTCTCCTCGTCCCCTCTCCGTTCTGTGATTTCATCTCCTTGGAGACTAGCCTGGATGTCCTATGCTGCTTCCTTTCCTAATCTCTGTTTGATTCCTCTATTTTGACTCTAGTGGTCTTTTGGGAAAGAGTTTCCACTTTTTCATTCTCTCCTCGTTTTAAAATTTATCTGACGAACACTTGCCACCATTTATGCTCAGGCTGGGCTGTCCGACGTGCAGGACATGGAAGGCTTGCTCTCAAGGACGTCCCGGGCCTCTGAGGGAGAAGGGCACAGGGCAGACTACGCTGCGGGCCTCACCCGTGATGGGGAGCACCTCCCCGCCAAGCAGGAAGGGCTCAGGGCGCCTCTACGAGGGGCTTCCTTCTCTCGAGATTTTCAGTTGATTCCTCATTGCTTCTGTGATTCTTCGAAATACGTGTTTGTTTTCATGTATCTTGCTGTTCTGATGGTTTTTGGTGAAATAATTGCTGTGTCTTGGAGATCTCCCCTCTTTCTCAGAAGCAGAAGTCCTCAGAATGTGTTTTCAAATTTATTGGAGGTGGAGATCCAACATTATTATATCCAAACATCATTAGGCTGAGTTAGGCAGAAAAAAAAAATAACCAAACAAACCACCAACCAAAAATCAAATAAATAATGTTGGGTGGGGGTGTCAAGATTTCATAAGCAGTTACTATGTTGCTAACTGGATATTTCTACAACCAATGGTGTATAACACTCTGTACCTAGTAGCATTGAACGATTATTGGGCCCAGTGGCAGCGCTGTGATTACTCTGTCTGTTAGAAAGATATTTAAATTTCTTCCCTGCTCCATTATTTAAGAGGAAAAGACTGGATACCAAACACCACCAAATCGCCAGTGATTTAAAAACATCCCAAAGAATAAAGGGAAAAAATTAAGCTACTAAATACTTTTTGGAGGAAAAAAAAATCTTTCTTATTTTCCTTATTTCTTTAAGACCCATTTCTTAACTATAATACTGCTCACCTTACCCATAGATGGTTGACATCATTTTGTGAATAGGCCAATTTTACTTCCCCAGTCTGAGCTTCAACATGAAGGATTTGGATTAAATAATAGCTAAAGCGTTTTTCTTCAACTCCCTTTGTGAGATGAGATTTACTTTTGAGATTTACACTTTTCCCCCAATACGTTTCTCAAAAATCAATTTGCATAACCAAACTTACTTTTTAAAAAATTTCATGTCAATGAGTATAATACCTAGACCCTACCCCAGGCTTATCCATTTTCTAGAACTTCTCAAACTTACTAAAACTAGAGTAGTACAGTCTCAGTAGAGAAAAATCATCATTCTTTTTAATTCTGCTATGCAAGGATTCACTCCAGAAACTTTCTGGGGCTATTCTAACCAGGAGTCACAAAAGAACAAAGCCTCACCCATCCATAGCTAATCCAAAGTTGATTTAGACTTCAAGGTTAAGTTGATGCAGCGATTAGCCGGTTGGATGAAATCCATGTTGAATAACACATATTTTAATGCTTAAAACTGTGATGTATTTTGAACATCATATTGTGATCTATCTTTTGTTCTATCCTGGAAATTTTTAAGTGGCTTTTGAACACCAGACGTAAAGTTTTGATCTCCATCATCTGTGATTGACAGACGCACAGACGTCCCTCCATTAAGGAGTTTGCTGCGTTTCCTGGTCAGGACTCCTGCAGCTCGGGCTGGATAAGCAGTGCAGCTTCTCCAGGAGCTGTGGCGGGCCTGTGGGGCCTTTGTCACTGAGCCCGAGGCAACATGCAGTAGAGGAAGGGCTGTGGGCTCGGGTTCTAGCCCACTGCCAACCAGTTCAACTTCTGTTGAGAATCATGTTTCTTCTCTGGGCCTGATTTAATCTTATCTGTAAAAATAGGCTGACCATATTTCCTTAAGATAAAAATGAGATATTGGGATGACAAAAGTGGGAAGGGATTGCGTAATATTCCATATTCATGAAGAAGTAAGACGATAACACAAGTTTGATCACATGAACATATGGAGCTACCTACCAATTATCTTTCAGTGACAGAACTCGGGTAGAAATTTAGGTAGATGTCTACCACTCATACTATGACTACTTTTCCGAGGAACTTATCTCATGCAGCAAATGTTGGTCTTTTCGACTACATCAAAGAGAAAAAGAAAAGGAGCGAACACCCCTTCTGCTACTGTGAGCCAGTATATGCTAATGCTGCTGTAATAAAAATAAAATAGCTACAGCCTGGTGAACTGAAATATGAGTCTGAATGTAGGGAAGAGAGAATGATGGGAGACAGAACAGTAAGACTCACACTCCTCACCCGAGGGAAGCAAACAGCTGGGTGGGCCTGCTCACTCTGCTATTAAACGTTTAGGGCTGAAATGATCCCCATTTACGTCTTCTGGTCCCGTGAGGCCTTTTAGTGACATACGACTCCAAACTGTTTATTCATGTGACAGCAGACGTATCTTTGATTAGCAAGGGCTTTCTGCTCGCATGCAAGCTATTTGACTATACACTCGTATTAGATCTACTGGGTCCATTGGCGTATGTATGTTCTTGTGAAGTCAAAGATGGGGCAAGTATGGGTGAAAGGAAGTCTCTTACAAACATAAAAATTGAGCTGCTGTCTGTCTCCCTGGGCAATTATGGCTCTACATTTGAACTTGAAAGGATGAGAGAGAAAAAGCTTTGGGTTCCTTTTCTTGACATCCCTCGCCTGGCATACCTCAAGGGGCAGCTCCATACTGACATGGCTGTCCATCAGCCCCAGCAGATGGGAAGGAGTCTTACTTCTTTAGCTCTGCTCTGGGCAATGCCACAGACAAGCACAGAAGAACGTTCTGTCCTGGCTTCTCAGCCTTTGTATCCATATCTTGGTGCTTTCTCCCCATATAGCCAGAAATGCAAAACTGAGGCTTTCCTAAGTTTTGCCTATTCTGTTTTTAAATTCCTTTTCCTTTTTTCACAGAGTACTACCTCGTCACGATTGATAAGTTTTAAAAGATACATATATACCAAAAGGAGAAATTCAAAGCTGCTGGTAGTACCTTGCCCCTAAAAATAATGGCTATTAATGTTTTCGTGTATATCTTCATATCCTGTGAGATTTTTCTTACGCACGTATATGATGATGTTTATTTAAGAAATGAGATCATCTTACATAAAGTTTTTGTAACTCAATTTTTGGATTTTAAATACATCAAAACCAAAAATAATTTTAAAGTTCGTAAATATGGTTCCTTCTACAACATAGCGTTTACATGGATGCATGCTATTTCATTATAAGGATAGATTCTGATTTATTTAAACTCTTGATTCTGGACCGTTGATTTCCCGTCTTGCCCGATTAGAAACACTCATTTATACTCATCTCCTGAAAATAATCTACTCAGGTGGAATTTCTGGGCTGAAGTTCTGTAAACCGTCCACGCTGTTGGCATGATTTGTAAAACTGTCCCCAAGAATGAAGGCTAGTCTTGTGTATTCTCCACATTTGGATATATGAGAGCATTTATTGCCAAGCAACACTACCCACTTCGGTACATGTTGTTCTGATCACTTTGACTTCATTTACCATTTCTGGGACTCAATCCCCCGTCCTCCACCTACTGGGTCTGAGGTGTACACTCAAGAGATGGGGTGAGGACTTGCTGAGATGAATGAGGCAGAGAAGGCTGTGTGGGAGCAGCTCAGAGGGTGTTCGCAGTCGAGTCAAGTTCATTCTGAGAACCCACCTCATAGAATTAGCCCATAGATGGCCCGTACCTGTGATCCATTAGAAGCTACAGGATTAGGATGAGATGAAACCAAGGTGGCTCTATGCATCCCGAGGGCTGTCCCTATCAGGTAGCGAGAAAAAGGTTCCTCAAGAACTCTTAAAATCAACTGGAAGTAGTGCGAGCCAGGTGAGCTAGAGGAGTGGCACAGGGCATCCTAAAGAGTAGATACTTTCAAGGAAACCTAATCATTGGCAAATGCTTAGAAACACTAACAAATAGAAAGAGAAAAACAGTCTCCTCGATTGCTGTTTTCACCGGTCTGCAGTTTGGCATCGTGCCGTTGGCCTGCACAGAACGCTGCTTTTTGTCTGCACGGAGTGTTGCATTTTGTCTGTATGGAGCGTTGCTTTCTTGTCTGCACAGAGCGTTGCTTTTTGTGTGCACAGAGCGTTGCTTTTTGTGTGCACAGAGCGTTGCATTTTGTGTGCATGGAGCGTTGCGTTTTGTCTGCACGGAGCATTGCATTTTGTCTGCACAGAGCATTGCTTTTTGACTGCATGGAGCATTGCTTTTTGTCTGCATGGAGCATTTCATTTTGTCTGCATGGAGCGTTGCATTTTGTCTGCCCAGAGCGTTGCATTTTGTCTGCATGGAGCATTGCATTTTGTCTGCATGGAGCGTTGCATTTTGTCTGCCCGGAGCATTGCATTTTGTCTGCCCAGAGCATTGCATTTTGTCTGCCCGGAGCATTGCATTTTGTCTACACGGAGCGTTGCATTTTGTCTGCCCAGAGCATTGCATTTTGTCTGCCCAGAGCATTGCATTTTGTCTGCCCGGAGCATTGCATTTTGTCTACACGGAGCGTTGCATTTTGTCTGCACGGAGCGTTGCATTTTGTCTGCATTGCCAAGCGATGGAGCGCACCGGTGAACCGTGTGGGGCGTGTGGCGTTAGAGCTCTGCCCTGCCACTCGGTCGCTAGTTGAATCTGAGCTACTCTCTAAACCCATTTCCGAGTCTGTAAGACACGACGAGGATACGTGGCGTGAGGGTGAGACGAGACTGTGTGAGTCCCTTAGCACAGGGACCTCCCTGCACAGTAGCTATATTCTTGTACTTTGGCACTCTGCCCTGAGCTCACACAGAGGCTACCATGATCCTCTGTAGGTGACTCACTGCGTCACAGAAGGTGACAAGTATTGCCCCGCGGGGTTCACCACCTTCCACAGTGTCCTCTGAAGCAGAGAACCATGGGAGAACTTTGGTTCCTGTTTCCGTAAATGGAATCACTTCGCTTTATTTTCCTGTGCCTGCTTTGTTTTGTCCTCGTGTGTCACATCACCCACTGTGTCTCTGTCTTCGATATGGTGGCTAGAAAGCACGCAGGGGAATTGGTGGTCGAGCTGTGTCATGGGTAGGGCTCCGGGACTGCACGCCCCAGACACCCCCTGCGCGAACATCTTTCTTCCGTGTGTCCCCTACCTGCTTTTCTCAAAGTCACTTTTCTCCTGGATGCACACCGGAAACTGTCCTAAATCACTTTTAGTACAGAGCAGAGTGGAACTAAGGAAATCAAAGTAAAGGAGAAACTAAATCTCACCGGCGGCACATCCACTCCGAGGGAAACCTTACTTGGGTATCGCTGTGATTTTCTTCCTTGTCATCGCCTCGTCCCTGCCCTGTCACTGTCTTTATCTCCATCCACCCTGCTGTCCCTCTATCCGTCATGCTTACCCACGGGCACGAAATATTGATTTTCATATAATCTATCACAGCCGTGTTCTTTCCTCATAAAAAGTTCTTCGTAAATGACTTTTAATGTCTGTCTAGCCTCCTCTCACATGGACGAGCCGTGGTTTCCTGACTCTCCTGTCAGCAGAATGTGGGGGTTCCTTCGCTGCGCAGCACTTGTCTTTGTAACGACGACCACCTTTCACACGTGTCTGCAGCTTCACCTCTGCTTATCACGGAGCCCTTTCGTGTACATGGTTGCCAGTCACCTTCCTCTGTGGAAAGAAGTGGGATTAAAGCATCTGCTGGTGCGCGCCTGGCCAGCAGAGTTGGGGGGCAGGAGGAGCACAGCCAGCTCCCTAGTAAACCGCTGGGCCTGGCGCGGCAGAGAGCCTCCCAGAGCACGGGGGGAGGCGGACCGATGAGGTTGTAGCTCCCTCCTCCCTTTCTCAAACTCCCCATCTGTCCTTGGTCCCAGAAGGGGACAGAGTGCTCCCTGGGACATTTGTCCCCGGGGGCCTGGAGCTCACAGGCTTGGTCAAACCTCCCTCAAAGCCCTGGTCCCTCGTGACCTGGTTTGCAGCAAAGCTCATAGAATTGACACCCCCAGATATTTCGCGTGTTTTGAGTTTGATGGCTTTCCCACCGGGTGGGGCAAAACCTGAGGGCACTTCACAACGGAGGACCTTGGAACATTCAGCCCTTATCGTTCATGCAAGATTGGGAGCGCCATTTAAGAACTCCCTGCCTGGGGTTTGCGTTGCCTCCTGAGCGAGGCTTGAGGTCTTCCACGTGCCTCTGTGCCTGTGGGGCCTGTTTGATCTCCATCTGCTGATCTCCACGGCTGCAGGGGCCAGGCTCAGGCCTGCTTCCCAGCCACTGCAAAGAGGCTGCACGATCCTCCTGTTTTGGGTGACATCTGTGTCACATCAGATTTCATATCTATCATTCCTTCCTCATGATATCATGGTGAAAACTGAGATGTAGGTGATTAAATGTGGCATCATTTGCGACTTGACCGAAGTCTGTTTGCTCCATGACAATGACTTGATTCTGACTGAGCGTTCCTCCGGCCACCCCTGGCGGAAGTCATGGGAGCAAACAATTAACAAGCACTTGGTCTGTGGCTCTTGCCATCCTCAGTGCCTTATCAACAGGCTGACGAGAAGGAACTGTTATGGTCCCCATGTCCATCGAAATGTTAAATGACTTGTCCAGCCTCAGATGAAGAAAGAACCAGAACCATGGTTTGAATTTCAGCAGCCTGTTCTCCTGTCCACCCCGCCATACTGGCTGACCCCGAACCAGGGGTTAAGAACACATTTTTACAGATTACCTGGAGACGTGAGTGCAGTCAGGCGTGGGCACCCCTGTCCTGGCAGGGCGTTCCGTGGCCAGTACTCACCTCCCTTGTCCCCCTACACTCAGTCACGGGCCCGTCCTGGGTCTTCCTGTGCCACCACTTGGTTTATTCCCGATGGGGTAAGCGGGTGACCTGTGAACATGCTGTGCCACATAGAGGTTTGCTTCTCAGGAGAGCCTGGCACCCCGACACCCAAGGGAATCAACCCCTCCTCTCCCAGTGGCAGAAAATGGGCCATATGGGTCTTGTTTGATGCAGGAAATCCATGTGTGGATCCTTCCAGAAAAGACTGCCTCTTTTCCTTCATCGTTTCCTAGACTTCTTATTGTGACGTTTGGGGGTGAGCTTTTATCCCACTAAACTCTTCAATGTTCAAAGCGGTGTGCAGCTCACAAAGCCTTTGCATGGCGTCTCCCCGCGCCATCGGCATAGCAGGCTCGCGAGGGAGGCCAGCCGGCCTTTCCTTTGTCCCTGGCCCTCTCTTCCCTCCCCTGTGCTTTATGGAGTTCCTCCCCTGGCCTCAGATTTCAGAATTAAAGAAAAAGAAAAGAAAAAGACAACTCCTCCCCCTTTTCCACTGAAAGGGCAGTACCTGGAGCTGTGCGTTAGAACCTGGGCCCCCTGACGGCCCATCGAGCCTGTGCTCTTTATTCCGCCCTCCCTTCCCCAGCGGCTGCCAACCTGCCCTCAGCGTCGGGTCCCAGCGTCGCTAATAGGGACGAGCACATATAAACCTCTCGTGGGGACAGTGGGCTGCAGGCCTGAGCTTCTGCGTCCCTAGGGGACGGCTCAGACTAGGTCACCATGCAGCTGATCAGACTCCTGAGGTTGTGGCTGAGGCTGACAGCAGCCAGTGCTGCTAAAGTGACTTTTTGCAGGGACAGCAATGATTGAAGTCAAGACACAGGTGTCCTGGTAGTGCCTCTAAAGCAGGACAAATCCTCTATCAGCATATTTAATCTGGGCGTCCGTTAATTCATTTGTTCCTTCTGAAACAGGGGTGCCCCCTTATGTGGTAAAGGGGTACACGAGCTACGCCCATTCTGTCTGTAGAATGTAGATTCTCCATCGTTCCCCACCTCCAACACACCCTGCCATCAATCATGCGTGAAGGCTCTGACGATTGGCCGGCCCTCCCATACTGTCTTCCTCCTCCCGATGACGATTGGCCGGCCCTCCCATACTGTCTTCCGCTTCCCGATGACGATTGGCCGGCCCTCCCATACTGTCTTCCTCCTCCCGATGACGATTGGCCGGCCCTCCCATACTGTCTTCCTCCTCCCGATGACGATTGGCCGGCCCTCCCATACTGTCTTCCTCCTCCCGATGACGATTGGCCGGCCCTCCCATACTGTCTTCCGCTTCCTGATGACGATTGGCCGGCCCTCTCATACTGTCTTCCTCCTCCCGGTCCTGGGTCCTGGGGGCCAGCAGGGGATTCATTTTCACGCGGCAAAGAGGTACTGCAGACTGAGAAGATGGGGAGCTTGGTGAGTCGCCTTCAAGCACAGTCACTGGTCCCAGTCTTCACCCCCACTGGCCATCCACCCTCATTTCCTATCTGCAGTTTGGGGCTGCCCGCTCCCCAGTGTTGTACTTAGGAGAGAGGTGGCCCTCAAACGGTGAAGGGCACTTTGATTTAAAGGTCACTCAGCAGACATCTGGGGTGAGGCAGGTCAGTGATGCTGCCACTGATTGGCACGGGAAGTTAGGAATGCGGGGTAGCATGGGGGGCTGCTGGCAGGTCTCCCCGACAGAAGGGATCCAGAGAAGAGGCACGGAAGGCCGACGCTCGTCGGTGATGGTCTCTCATCTGTCGGGTCGCAGTGCAGATGTTTGTAGCTCTGTGAATTCACTTTTCATTTCCAAAGGTACGTTTTTTCCCAAGTGTCGGAGCAAAGTCGAGCGTAGGCATTGGTGACTTTGGGAACCCCGATCTTCCTCCCCTTTCCTTCCTGGGGTGAGCTTGCCTCCTGAAAACATCCCCTCAGACATTCTTTCTCAAGAAGACGAGTCCGAATGGTCACCCCGAGTGGGCCGCCCCAGGGATTCCGTAGTGACTCCTCTTCCTGCCAGCACTGTGACACGATGTCTCACAATCTCATGAGAGAGAAGAAAAAGCAACTTCTTTCTCACAGGTAAGTGGCCACCATGTATCCATGCAGTCATGTGGCAAACTCCGGGGGCCAGGGGTTTGGAAATAAACCCCGGGTATTCTAGACCCAGACCCAGCGGGGAACCTGACCTTCTCACCTTTCTGGCGCGTCCCAGGCTCTACCCGGCTTCTGGCGTGGGGTGACGGCCGGAGCACGGCCCTCCCAGCTGTGGGCTGACGTGAGCCTCCCTGGCGCGGTGCTGGGCACCCAGGACGCAGCCTGCTCTCGATTCCGTGTCCCTCTAAGCTCCTGGCCCCTCCGGCAGACCCTGTGCACGTGCAGCTCTGGGCCCTGGCATTGCACTCTGGGGCTGGCCAGGCCTCTCTCAGCGTCCCAGAGGGGCCTCTGGATTACGAGTTGTTCAGAGCCCAGAAAACCCCAGGCAGCACGCTTTCGGACTGAATTTATTTCTCAAGTGTGCCTCATGTCTCTCCGTGAGGGCTGGGGCTGGGGCTTTGCTTGCCTTGTTGGTAGATTGTGAAAAATAAATAAATGGCACTTGAGTAAATCTGACCCTTCCTCCTTTGTAATTCATCCTACCCACCACTGCGGCCTACTGTCAAAACGCCCTTGGTCCCAAATCGCTGCATAAACCGTGAGCAATAAAATGGAAATGATTTCTCTTAATAAAAATGATTCCTTTCAATGACTAATTTGAAAGAGCAGTCATCTACCACGAGAGCTTCTTTGAGACATGTCACTGTCGCCAACTAGCTGTGAGACCCGCCACCGTCGTTAACTTCTGGACCCCGTTCTGTGCTCTTTGCAAACACGGGGTACAGCCTCCAGAGCCTATAACCCGAAAACGATGCCACATGGTTGACGGTGTAACACGAACAGATAGTGAGCCCTTTGATTATACCTCATTTTGTTTTTATCACACTACATGGATAAACCTCGATCGTTAGGAAGTAACAGAATTATGCTACTCTCTGTGTAGCCATTTGGAGTTAATTAGGCAGTGAATCTTAATTACCTACATTAGTTTAGCCTGGTAAAGAAACGTAACAGTGCCCACACGTTGTCTCCCGATCTGCTGATAACTGGAAAGAGGTCAGACGTTCATATGCTCGGGGTCACCATGGACTTGGGGTGCTTGAGAGTTCCCAGCTCTGGGGGAGCCTTGACTGTCTCTCTTGGAAGGAGAATGGGGGCAGCCTGGGGACTCGGGAACCCGAGCTCCCCCGTCTCACGCCCGGCACGTGAAATGGCTCTTCGCAGAACCTTCTCTCGGGCTGCTCGGTGACTCGGGTTCGACCACGCTGCTTCGGCTCTCACACACTCGCACCTGCGAAATCCGGAGCCTGAAACGCGTCGGAGCCGCGAGTGCGTGGGCGGAAGGCCATCCTCGTTAGGAGAGAAGGCTTCGCACTGGGCCCTCGCAGACCCTCTGCACGTGCAGCTCTGGGTCCTGGGGTATTTCACACCCGCCTTCTCCCCCACTTAGAACGAAAGGGTTTTCGGGGCCACACCGCTCCCCCCTTCATCGGGCCCTCTGTCTGATAGGAGCGCTGAGTCTCGGGGGGCGAAGTGCTTCGCGCACGGTTATGCAGCAGCGAATAGCAGACCTCGGACTGTCATCCGGGCTTCGACCCCCACCCATCACCGAAAGGGCGTGCTTGGTGGGATTTAAAATGCTGGGCGTGGAGGGAAAGGATTTCAAAAGACAAACGAACAAACAAACAAACAAAACGAAAGAGAGAAAGCAAGCAGTCGGTCCCCGAAGCCCTCTGATGGAGGCAAAACACCGAACGTGGGAAACGCCGAGCTTCCCGCGCCGCCGTGAGCACACACAGGCCTCCCGTTTGCACGCAGGAACGTGCTCTATTATTCATGCAAACAGACTCTTTGTTCGGAGACTCTGCAGACAAAAACAACAACAAAACAAGTTAATGGCAGAATTAAGACAAGGAGTAACGGCTGTGCTCGGGCAGAGCAACCCTGAACAGCCACCTGAAGCCCCACGACACGTGACGTCCTTGCTGGGAAAGGGGCCCAGTGAAGACGTGAATGAGAGCAGCTCTATGGAAGCATCTGGAATCCTACCGACTGCTCCTCACGTACAGTCCCGTGCTCGCTCTGGGGTCCCTGCCTTCCGAAGAGCTGGTCTGAGACAAGGTGGAGACAAGGGCGCCTAGGGTGGGCACAGTCACAGGAAGCAGGTGGCTAAGCCCGCGCTCCGAGCCGGGTCGTGCACTAGACCCCGGGAGCAAGGCGGGGCACAGGCCGCAGTGAGAAGGGACGGGCCCCCATTCAGGACGGGCTCTTGGTGACCCTTCCTCATCTCTTTCGGTGGCTGCAACATCACCCCGACAAGGGAACATTCGTGATGTCTCCCCGCATGCTACAGGCCTCTCCTCTCTCCACGGAGACGAAGACTTGGGGCGGGGGGTCCCCTTCTGTCTCTGCCTGTTGGCTCCCTTCTACCTGTGGGGAAGCAGCTGGTGAGCTGATGAGGGTGACGACCTTGTGGAGTCAGGTGTTTCTGGAGTTTGGGTGCTCATAGCTATCACCTCAGTGTAGGGGTGCCGGAAGGCGAGGTCCCACCCCCAGAATCTCTGATGGTGTGGGGCTGGGTCGTGGGGCCCAATAAGCTCGCGTTTCCCGCAGGTCCCCGGGGGATACGGACAGACTTTCCGCGGGAGGCCCGCTTGGAGAAGCACCCTTCCTGAGGCCGGGGTGCCCTGGCCCTGGCAGCCGCCTGAAAGAGGGTCATTTCTCCCCTCCTTTGAGCTTTTCAATAACCTCACGTGTTGGGAGAGGGTCAGGGTTGGGGGCTGCTGCCTGTTTGGTCTGTGGCTGGGGAGCATGGGCTCTGCTCCTGGCCTGGGGTGTCTGTGGGGGCAGAGGCTGGCTCCAAGGGCACCTTGTGGGCTTGGAGATGGGGCTGGGGCTGGCGGGGAGGGTGGTGTTTCAGGCTTAGGCCTGCACTTGAGGATGAGTTTCCTGGGGCTTTTCTTTCCTTCTGGGGTCTAAGCAAGGATCCTCCCAGGGGGGATGGGCCCGGCTGTGAGAGGGGGGACCGACTCTTGGGGCGCTTGGGCTGAAACAAGGAAAGGGAGGCCCAGCAGAACCCGTGTTGGCTCCAGGCACGACCCCTGAGCTGTGCAATTAACGGTGGCCTGGGTGTCCTCCAGGTGACGACTCAGCGGGTTCTTTATTGCATTCTTTTCCAATAAAGTGAAGTCACCTGAGCTGGTCCCAGTCACGCTGTGGGGAGGCGCCCTGCTCCGGCGTCTCAGTCTAAGGCTGTACGTGTCCATCAGGGTGGGCCCACCGTGGGCCCGCTGCCTCGCTTCAGGGCTGTGTGTGGGGTAGACAGAGGGGCTCTGTGGGGCCCAGGCCCTCGTCGCCAGCTCCAGTCCAAGTTCATCAGCTGGCACTTCCATTCACCAGCATTCTGGACAGGAAAACAGCAAGAAAGGCAAGTAATGGGCTTCGAACCCCTTCTCCTTCTCTCGGTGCGATTGGGGAAGCGAGTTACCTTCTGGGGGACCTGAGCGTCTGCTCGTATGGGCTGACACGTCAAGCTGTGGCCTCGGAGGTTGCAGTAGGGTTGTGTGTGGTATTGCGGTGACATTAGCTTCCTGGGACTTTAAATTGCAAAAAGCAGCTGGATTGTGCATCCACTTCCTGAGTGTACAATGCGGTGGCCGTTGGAGGGTTAGTGACAGCCCTAGATCCAAATGCTTCTCGGTTGTGTTTTTAAGTCTCTTCAGGAAAAGAGGAACCTGTAGATTCATTCTGCTTCCAGACCCTGGAGTCGTCGCTGTCCCCAGGGTCTCAGCTTGGTTCTAGAGTGTTCCCTTTATAAATGTGGGTTTCAGAGACTCATATTTCAATTACAGAACGTCACGTTTTTATCAGTTACAGAGAAGTGTTGCATGTTCAATCAATACACAGATACAAAGGAATAAGATCACCTTTATCAGCAACCTGCCGTTTTGGGGGTCTGGGACAGAAAGCCCATTAAATGGGAAGCCGTGAAAACACGGCGTCCGGAGCAGGCGGCGTCTGGGTTTTGTCGCGTTGGAGCGGACGCAGTTCAGAAAAAGCAAACGAGCATTTGTCGTCAGGTCGGAGAGGAGCAGCACACAAGGCAAAGGAGCCCCGGAGGGACGTGTGCCAGGAAGGAGAGCTCTTCCAAGGCCGGGAGCTCCGCAGGGATGCGACCGGGAAGGGACGTGTCCCTGTACTTAACTGCTTTCAAAGGCGGCACTTAGGAACCAAGGGGGTGCCTTCGTGGTGGCTGGATGGAGCCCGGCCCTCCCCTACTCTTCGGCCTTGTTAAGCAGGACGTCCTTAGGGTGCACCAGGGTGTTTGCTACAGGCTGCTGGGCTAGGCTCTGTGGGGAAGCCTCTTAGCAGCGGGGAGGGGTGTGCCAACCACAAGAGTACATGAGAGCCACCCTAAAGCTGGGACAGACCCGGAGGTGACGTGAGATTGGTTCAAACTGCTTAGGGGATATCGGGGTGGCATATTTGCTTCGTGTTTCAGGTAACAGACAGCCACTTGCAAAAACAGCTATGGTATGCACAACGTACGAGAGGAGCGTGGTTGGGACATTGGTTCAGGACAGATGCCGTCCTAAATGTCATCCCGGAAGTTCAACAGGATAGAAACCGGGCCTGGATTTGCTGTGGATCGCTGGGAAGACATCTCCCCGGGGGTGGTGGGCCGCGTTTAGTTTTAACAGACCTGGACCGGGCTGAGTTCGTGCCTCTTGGGCTGAGAAATATCTGGAAGGTGTGTGTGCTTGGCCCGAGGGCAGATGGGAAGCGGGGACAGCAGGGGTGGCCCCGCAGACCCGGGTAGCTCCACACAGGGTGGAGAAGGGGGAGGAGCGCCTTCGAAGGTGGGTTCGAGTTTTTAAAAGCTTCACGTGCCAGCCGAGAGGGAAGAAAGAGAAATTCAGGGGAACCGTAGCTCTCCGAGACGCAGCCCTCCGTGAAACGGGGAAAGGAGGCAGGTTTGCTGGTGGGGAGGTAGAACTGGTTCGTGGAGACCTGACAAGCTCGGACGGTGAGGGGTGGGGAGGTTTGCACATGCCCTGGGGCCTGTGGGTCTCACGGGCCCCCAGAGGCCGACGTGCTTTTGGAAGCTGGTGCATTTGCCGAGGGTCATTTGAAACCGAGACGAACGTAGAGAACCTCACGGCTGCCCGCCATGATGGCCTCCTAGGTCATTGTCCCTCGGGAGCAGGCGCTAGAAGCACTGGCCGTGAACACACGGCGGTGAGCAGGCCGTGGCCTCTTGCTTGGGGCAGAACAAGGCTGAGAGGCAGGTCTGACGGGCCACCCGCTGAGAACCCACGAGGCAGTGTCACTGGGCGGAGTCCACGCAGTTCGGTCCGAGTTCTGGAACGTGCTGTTCAAAAGGGAGATGGCATTTAGGAGGGCCGGTTCCTGGAGGAAGAGTCTCACTGTCCTTGTGTAAACCTTGTGAGAAGTGAGTCCCAGATGCCTCTCTTAGAAAGTTGTAAATTAGATGTAATTGTCCCCCCCCACCCCAAGAAATGACAAGGTCAGTTCTCAATGCAAGACCTCTCTGTACTGATTTTACAGTGGGGCCCCTGGGTGGACACCACTGTCCCGGCGGAGCGGAAACCCAAAGCACGTTGTCCTTCCTCAGCGGGCGCTGGCCCTCTGGCCGGTGGGCGGCTGGAGGCGGCGCTGGGGGCCCGGGCTGCTCTCTGACCCGGGCCCTGGGGTCTGAAACCCAGTTCTGCGTGTGGGAGCTGCTCTGAGCCTGAGGGTGTGCTGGTTCTGAGCTTTGTTGGCATAAATCTGTGACATTAAGCTGACGGACATACCGTTTGAAACGGGACAGAAAACAGTGGTATGTCCCACTTCAGATGGTATGTGTGGTCAGCCAAGGTAACATTCTTCTGTGTCCTTCTGCCTGACCCTGGAAAGACGGCCTCACGAGAAACGTGGGGCTGTGGGAATTCAGGTTTGGAGGTGCTAGAAAGCGGTTCTCAACCCGGGGGTCACGACCCCTTTGGGGGTAGAATGACCCTTTCTCAGGGGTCCCCTAAGACCATCGGAAAACACGTATCAGACATTTACATGACGATTCATAACAGCAGCAACATGACAGTTATAAAGTGGCAACGAAAATGACGTTATGGGGGTCACCCTGACATGAGGAGCTGTGTTACAGGGTCGGGCATCAGGAAGGTTGGGAACCGCTGGGCTAGGAGCTGTGCCCGTCACCGCGGAACGTGGCTCAGATGCAGCCTCTGACAGAGCACGCAGACACCTTCCGAGTGAGACACAGAGCCGTGGGGGCACAGAACGAGGAGTGGGGGTGTGCTATTTTCTAGACCGTTTTCAGAAATGACCACACATGGAATGGCTTGAAAATAATACAAAAGTATTGCCTGGTGGCTCTCTAAGTCCAAAATGGACAGTAGCTGACTTGATTAACATCTCTGGGCTGAACTTGAGGTGTCGGCAGGCTCAACTTCAGCCAGTGAAGTTAATTCATCTCTAGGAGGGTGCATTCCCCTCACAGATGCCAGAGGTCACCCATATGCCTTGGCTCGTGGCCCCATTTCTGCATCCCCAAATCCAGCTGCATCAGGGGAGTCCTCCCTGTGCTACCACGTGGGTTCCGACCTCTCCTGCCTCTCTTTCCCACTCCTATGGACACTGAGGATTACACAGGACCCACCCACATGATCCAGAACCATCTCCCTATGTTAAGGTCCACTGATTAGCAACCCTAGTGCCATCTGCAGCCTTCCAACCCCTTGGCTATGCAGGGCTCCAGAAATTCGGATGTGGGCATCTTTTGAGGGCAGGAGAGGACATTATTCTGTCCCCTCCAAAGTCAAGGCACTTGGACTTCCATTCTCCAGACTTAAAGTAAAAGGCAGAAGAGGTTTAAGTTTTTATTTTACTTTCTTTCTTGGGATGTTAGAATGAGGGGGAAGCCAAGTTCAAATCTGTGGCGTTTTGATGTCGTGGGTCGTTGTGCATCTCGCTAGGCAGTGTTTGGGTGACGTAGCCGGGCTTACTGTGACGTGGGAAATCCAGTCGGTGGAGAAGGTTTGGCCTAGGATGTGTCACGGCTGCGATGCTGATTCGATCTCCTGTTCTGACACTTTTCCCAACCTACCTGGTCAAGAAACCCAACCGTGGTGGCTTTCGGGCACCTTCAAAGATGAATAAGGCTGTTGCATTGATCCCCGCTGGTTGTCAGCTCCTTGACATGACACTCAAGGGTTAAAGCCTGGTGAGACAGAGGGGGGACTCCTTGGCACCCAAACCTGCGCACATCTAGGGAGAAAATAGAAATCTGTAAAAGCAGCAGCACCGAGACGCGGTGCAAACACGTCCCGTTCTCCCGAAGCTGTGACCCAGGTGAGCAGCCACAGCTTTGTAAACAGGTTTCTGGAGCCCTGACCCGCAGCGCTGGGGTCTTCGTCGTTACCATCTTTGTTAGAAGCAGACGGCGGCGAGTGTGGCCTACACGCCGGTGACGTTCAAACAATTCCGGGGAAAGCCGTCAAGCAGCCTAATCAATTCTTCGAGGGGGACCCGGAGGGCAGGGAGTTCCTTTAGTGGCTCTGAGAAATTCACCTACGGGCTAGGAAGAGGAAGGCTTGTTGCAACTGCTGAGAACAGCCCTTTCTACTAAAAGCCCATCCGTATCCCTGGGAGACAGTTTTGGTCTAGAAGGTTTTTATGGGTTCTTTTGCCATTACAAAAACATAGGGGTGATTGTAGGGTTGGAGTATATAGGAGAGCACACACACGTGTGCATCCCAATGCCCACGCCCGTGGAGAGATCACTGTTGTGAGTTGTGGTGAACAGGCTTTTATTTTATACAGGCCGGTCCTTCCGCTCAGGTGACTGTCCCCAGACCTCTCCCGCGCAGGCGCTCCGGGCCTCTTGGCATGACTTTGCTTTGGTGGCTTTCCCTGATACCCGGGGCCTGCACCGGCCCATCTTTCAGTCCGGCTCCTCTTCATTAGGAAAAGGCAATCTCAGTGTCCCAGAGCATTTGGTACACGTGCTTGTTGTGACTCTGGGGCCAGGCGGCCTCGAAGGCGGAGCCGCCGTGCACTCCGAAGGGAGAGAATGCAGGGAAGGGCTCCACCCTGTCGATGGGCTGAGTAGCTACGTGATTTTTCTGAATTCAGCGTGTTTTTCAGCCCGTTTTCCCTCTGCAACATAAGGTGTTCTGAACTCTCTACAAATCGTTTATTTTTGTTTTTGATTTTAGAGGCAAAGAGGTTCACGGGAACTGCCTAGGCTTACCACCCCGTTTCTGGATAAAACTCAGAATCAGAATCAAGTGACCGCCCCCTCCTCTCCCATCACTGTCTTTCCCCCCTTCACTGTAGGCTGAAGAGTGAGCAGAAAGATTTCTTGCATATTGTTTTAAAAAATTAGCTGCTGCAACAATCCAGTTTTAAAATGATGTTCCTAAGAGGGCCGTCTGAAAGGAAGTACATTTTTAAAACTTTGGTCAGGCCTAGCAGCCATTTTGCTTTTCTGTTTCCTTCTTCGCCAGCTGTTTAGGTATTTCGAGCTCTTCCCTTTCGAAAGTTTTTAAAAATCTTTAAGCTATAGCTATTCCTGGAATGCAGTGGTATTTTCCTGTAAGAAAAATAATTTTGTATCGTGGTCATTTTGAAGTGCTTTGATTTGATCTTTTCGGGACTCCTGTGATGCAGATAAATCAGGACTTTTCCCCTATTTAGTGGGAAGGAAACTCACAGAATGCTTCATGCCTTCCCTTCCCTTTCCTGTTGGAAAGCTCTGACTTCTCATAACACATCAAGCCCTGAGTTACACTGGTGGGTGGGTGTTGCGGTGACCTCAGGCCACACAGCTCGTGACTGGCAGACCCGAGACCAGAGCCGCATTCCTCACATCGAGTCCTTTGCCTTTGGCATGTAATATCACTTTCTATCCAGAAGGACTGAAACTGTTTCCAGTTGGGTGACTGAAGAAACACAAGTGATCCTGGACCGGAAAGCTGGTACCGTAAAGGAAATTCTTTTTCGGGTTTGAAAGCTTTGAGTGCAGTGTTGGCTCTAAACAGCCATGACTAAACTCATCAGTTTCTCAGCAGAGAGCATGCCGGGAGGATGGAGAAGAAAAATGAACGCCATGATGTTTCCCCAGTTCTGCAGGGTCCTCTGTTGGCATGTAACGTCCTAGGGCTCATTACTAATTAATTCAACAAATATATACTAAGCACTTGCTGTGTGTCAGCCTGTTCTACTCCAGGAGATAAAGCAGCGAACAAAGTAGACAAATAGCCCTGCCTCCTGGAGCTCCTATTGTAACAATTGTCTTAGTATTTTATTTTTGCTAATATTCCCTTTTAAGCCGGTCCATGCCACCATTTATCTGAATGCTTTCACTGTAACTGATAATTTTGGTGGCAAGACAATCGTTGCTGTTGACTGGATCTTTATAACATGCCATGCACCACCTACACAAGTCGTGCATTATCTCATTTAATCCTCATAACCACCCATCTACCAGAATGGCATGGCAATTTTTCACTGTGTAATTAGGGCACGTACATCACAGATCCACAGGTCTGTGATTTTAACACAGGTCTGTCTGCCTCTGAAGGCTGTGCTTTTCAGCCCTATCCACAGGCTTCTCTTAAAAATTGTTGTCTTAGCTTGCAGATCCAAGAAACTAGTTGAAAATGAAAACTGAAATGGCTTTTATTTTGTATCAGATAAATTCCAAATGAATTAGCTTTCCAATCGGAAGGGAAGGTATATTTATCCTTGACATCCTTTGGCGAGGTGGTAAATTAGAGCTGTAAACTTTAGGGCAGATGATGATGTATATTTCATCCCTTTTCTAGCTTATCGGGTATGTCTGTTACCGCTGGGACCTCCACGGGCCGGGACCATCAGCCATTGTCCTCAGTTCTTTGTGGTTCATTAAGATTACTAGGGTAGATGGTATTGCAGAGGTTAAAATGATCGCCCCTTGATTCGAGTGACGTTTGAATTTCTCTTTAAGGGGAAATGCGTGTTGCAACTTAAGGAAGTAGGTATTCACAACACTCGTCTATGTACGCTGTGAGGAGTGAATGACCAGAGGCTGACGTATCTGTGTCTGAGCTTGTGCAGCGTGTACGCAGCCCAGGTCTTTGAAAGTCCAGAGTACCCCTGACTCACGTTTTTCTTAAAACTGTAAAATGTCACCTGCTTTTAATATCAGTACCCTTCCCTTTCTTTTTCTCAATCTCTGTCTTTCCTCTGCAAATATGTATTAAGGCTGCTCTGTGTAACACTGACACCATTAGAACTGAAAACGAGGTAACTCTAATGCTCCTCCACTCTGTGACAGTCGCACGAGCATTCAGAAGTGGAAGTGATCAAGACAGATTGGAGACATGGCCAGGAAGGCTTCCCGGAGGCAGTCCATCTGAACTTAAGTAAAATTCCTACTACCATTTCAGTCTCACGTCGCTTGACCATTTCACGTGTCACTGGACAGCTTTGACGGTCAACGTGCTCAACCTACCGGGGTGAGCTACCCATGAGGCAGCGCTCAGGCCAGCCGTCAGGAGCCTGGTCCTGGGCGCCGGGCCGTCATGGCTCAGTAGGAGCACCCTGAATCGTGGCTTTTTCCCCACTTCCATCACAGCCACAGAATGCCCTC
>PVJL010015916.1:0-15935 GCA_004026885.1 Lyroderma lyra
ACCCACCTCACACCTGACCCTCACCTCCACACCCTGTACATATCTGTGTGTTAGAGTGAAAAACAAAAACCCTCTACATGGTGGCCTGCCATAGCCTGGACCCACCCTGGCCATTGCCCCCCATCTTCTCTCCTCCTTCCTTCTCCAGGGCAAACCCTGAACCAGCTGAGGGCGCTCATTCCAGTGCTGCCTGGCTGCCTCTAAGTATCACCCGAAGACACACACTGCACTTAGCACCCACGGACTTTTTGGTGACTGCCCTGCACCTGGCTGGTGCATCCCCAGGATGAACACCATGCAGGGGCCACCGCTTCACGTACAGCCCCCAGAGGGCGGGCATGGGAATCAGTGTCCAGCTAATGAACCAAAGCGTGGGCCAAACTCCAGTCATAACACTGTCTTCCATGCTCCTCGGGTCCTGTTCCCACGCCCCCACCCCAGGGGTTGGGGACACTTGGGCCCTGCAGGCCCTCAGACCTTCAACGTGGCTGTTCGTGAGCACCCCACCCCACTCCTGGACAGGAGGCAGGGGGCCTGCCCTTACGCTGCCTTTGCGCACGTAGTCGGGGTCCTTGTAGATGTCGCGGGCCAGGCCGAAGTCACAGATCTTCACCACGTCGCTTTCTGAGAGCAGGATGTTCCGAGCAGCCAGGTCTCTGTGGATGCACTAGGGCAGGAGAAGGTGTGAGGGGGCAGTCAGCGCAGGCCCGAGGCCACACCCATGGCGAGGCCCTGCTCTCTCCAGCACAGATGTGTGGGGACAGCAAAGGAGGCTGTGAGGTGGGACAGGTGCTGAGTCCACACTCAGCTCTGCCACTGACTAGTCAGTCAGGCATCTCGGAAGCCATTTCCATGCTTGGGGTCGTTTCCTCTCTGCCAAGTGGGAGGGCCGTGCCTCAACCACAGGGTCACCGTGGGGCGAGCTAGGACCGCGCATCATGCTGGTGGGTCTGTCCCCTTCTCCACTCTGAAGGGCCTGCCAGGGCAGTCACCTTGCGAGAGGCCAGGAACTCCATCCCTCGGGCCACCTGGAAGCTGTAGCAGACCAAGTCCTCCATGGTCAGCGGGCTCAGCCACAGGTCCTCGGCTGCACGAAGGAGCGGGGTGGGCTCAGGAGGCCCCTCCACGACCCCCATCTTCCACCCCGACCCAAAGGAAGCGTTTGCTCACCCACCCCGGGCACTAGCTAACAAGCACGTGGCCCCCCTGCACCCCTCAGACCCCGTTATCCGTAACACCCACTAACTGCGTCCGGGTCAGTGAATACTACTGCACCGCTGGACCTCTGCCCCTACTATGGCTGCTTGTCTGCTTCCATTCCTGTCTGCAAGGGAAACGCCTATTCATCCAGTGACGGCCAAATCGACTGTCAAAAGTCTCTGAAAACTGCCCCTGGGGTGTCCTCCCTTCCCAAGGCAGAACCCATTACATGCTCTCCCACATAAGCCTGTCTCCTGTAAAGAGCTCCAAGAGACCCCTGGGGCTGGCTTATCCCAGTCCCCTGATCGTGCCAGATACCCTGGGGAAGGGGGAGCCAAGCTCTTACCTTCTTGGACCGCAGGGGCCCGCCCTGCCCCACCCTTGCCCATCAGGAGCCGTGTCAAGAGGGCCCTGTCACTGCTCCCGGGCCTCCTCCGGTCAGCCTTGGCGCCCTCCACCATGGCGTGGAAGCGCCTTCGCTGTTCAGGGGATTTCTCCTGTGGGGTGCACAGAGCGGGTCTGAAGGGGGCCCGAGCTCACCTGGCGCCCTGCCTGCTCACCAGAGTTCTGGCCCTGCCTGGGCGCCCACCTACCGTGTAGGGGCTGAAGGCCTCTCGCTTGGCGCGCAAGAAGTTGGAGAGGTTGCCGTACTTGCAGAACTCCACGATCACCATGAGGGGGCCTGGGGCAGGGCAAGGCAGGAGCCGGCGCTCGGTGAGCAATGGAACGCGGGGCGCCAGCCCCCGCGCCCCCTCCACACCGCCCCGCCCCCGCCGTGCCCCGGCCCGCCCCTCGCACCCGCAGACCAGGGCACCCGACTCCCTCCGTACCGGTAGGTTTGGTGCACGCCCCCAGGAGGTTCACCACATTGAGGTGGTTCCCGATGTGGATTAGGATCTTGAGCTCCGACATCAGGGCGCGGTGCTCGCTAGCTGTGGCGCCCTCTGGAGGGGACACAGAGGCTGCGCGTGGTGCCAGGGCCGCCTGGCCTCGGCCCCAAACCCTGCGCTTAGCTAAGGCGCGGTCCACGCTCTTGCCAGTGCGGGTGTAGAGTCCCAAGCACCACCCGGCCGCCCCTCTGAGGCAGGGGGTTCAGGTGGGATTGGGTAGGATTACTCAAATCTGAGTCCCAGGCCCGGCCCGGACTCCCATGGACTCCCTGTAGAACCTTGGATGAAACCCTGGCTCTGAGTCTGTTTCTCTTTTTGCACTACAGCACCGTCATCGCACCCAGAGCCACTGCTTCTCACCGGCACGGCAGCCCCCTCTGCCTGCTGACCTTTCAGCATTTTCACCGCCACAGTGTCACAGCTGCTGCCCTTGTTGATTCCGAAAGCAGAAGCTTCTACCACCTTCCCGAAGGCCCCGTGGCCCAGGACTCTCCCTGTGGGGGCAGGGAGCCGGTTCCAGGTGAGCTGCATGGAGGTGAGGGTGGAGAGAGATGGGCAGCAGGGGCAACCCGTGTGGAGGGCCAGGAAGGAAGGCCCAGGAGCGGGAGGAAGGTCGGGAGCCCCTCTGCCAAACAGGAAGAGCCTGGGGAGCTGAGTGGGCAGAGGGAGAGGAGAGGCAGACAGGAAGGCCTGCATCCTCTCCCAGCAGGTGTGGTGGGCCCACCCTGCTCAGAACAGCAGGACGTGACCTTGGGGGCCTGGGAACTAGGAGCCCTAGCGACAGTTCTGGGGATGTACTCCCAGATGGGACAGGTCAGGCCAGGTGAGGGCCAGGCAGTATTTGCTGGCATGAGTCTGCGAATGGACGCAATTCAGGGCTCTAGCCTGCTGGCCCCACAGCAGCCAAAACTGCCTCTGCCAGGTAGGACAGGGTGAGTTGGGGCAGACTGGGTGCTGGCCTCACCAAGGTGCAGCCGCTCCCGGGGGAACTCCCATTGGCTGGCATCATAGGACAAGTATTCACACTGCTCCTCCAGGGGCACCTCCCCAGGGTCCATGATGATGGACAGGTAGCCAGTCTTGATGTCTGCGTGGTTTGGCTGGAGGCGGGGGTGGAAACAGCTCATGGGTAGGCCCTATTGCTGTGGCCTGGGTAAGACTTGGCCCAGGACACAGGGGATCTCCTTCAGGGCTCTCAATCAAGGAGGGGACAGTGGGACAAACAACCTCCGGACACATAAAAGCCCAGCATGGAGAGGTCAGGGAGACTTCCAGGAAGATGGGGCTTTCAGGGGAGCCGGGACAGGAACCTTATTCCTTATGGGCTGGCCAGGGTGAAGCCAGACCCCGTGAGGGGCTGGGGAGAGGAGCACTCACCCTCCTCATATTACAGAAGATGAGGAGGAGCAGTAACCAGAAGAAGACGGCAATGACCCCGGTACCGATCAGGATAATGATCTCCATGCTGCCTCTATCCTGGGAGCCTGAGTGGACAGAAAGGTCGCGTGTGTCTGCGCGTGCGCATGTGCGCGCGCCGCGGGAGAGGGCGGCCCCTGCGGGAAGTGCCCCGGGTTCCACACGAAGGAACTGAGGGTGGGATGTGGGCGGAGGCGTGTCGAGGGGAAGCCAGACCTTCCACAGCCACGCTGGCGGAGGAGTTAACGCAGCCCTTGGCGTTGCACACGCTGCACAGATAGTGGCCCGCGTCCTCCTCGCGCACGCGCTGAATGCTCAGCTTCTGGTTCGAGTCCGCCAGGTCGATTCCTGCATGGGGCAGGGTGGAGGTTTTCATTCAGACGGGCCTGGGCCTTGGTCTCAGGAGCCTCCGCGCCCCGCCCTTTGCTCGGGTCCACCCCCTACCGGACTCTTCCTTCAGCAGCCTCTCGTCTTTGTACCACACGATGCTGGGCATGTGCGTCCCGGCCACAGGGCACCGCATCTCCAGAGAATCGCTCACGTTCACCAGGAGGTCAGTCAAGTTCTGCGTGAGCCGTGGGGCTTCCAGGGCTAGAGGCAGGAGTCGGGAGAGAACTAAGTGGAATGCCCAAAGCCAGAGGGCACTGGGAAGGGGTCCCTGCAAGGAGCAGAAGGTGGCGACAGATTGCACGAAGCTGCAAAAAGGGGCAGGTTTTGAGTGTGGCGTGGGGAGTGGACACTTGTGCCACACTTGGGCTTATGGATGGACTGCCCAGGCACCTGCTGGACTGGGGTCGAAGGCTCCTTGGGAAGCGCTCCCCGCCCTCTCCTGCCAACCCTGCCCTCCTTACCCTGCACTGACAGGTACTTCTTGTGGCAGTGCTTGTCCTGGCTGCGGCGGTCTTGCACCTCGCACACATAGTCTCCTTCGTGCTCGGGTGCCACGCGGGGGATGGTCAGGCTGAGCGTGACGTGGCGTGCACCGGGCGCCGCCTCCTCCAGGCTGGCGGCCAGCGGCGTGGCGAATAGGTGCACATTCTTGCAGTCCAGTAGCAGTGGGTTCCCGTGGGCATCATGCAACGTGGACAGGTTGAGGCGGTACCAACGCAGATGTTCATAAGTGTAGTTGTCAGCCTGGCAGCTCAGGCGCACGGCCTGGCCCTCTAGGGGCTCCTCTGATGGCTCCGATTCAATGCTGAAGCCATCAGGGATGGCTAGGGTGGGAGGAGGAACCACTGTGACACCCTGCCAGTGACACTGAGCCTCACCTGCCGGGTGCTTGCTCTCCCTTTCCCATCAGCCTTTGGACTCACTCAACTCTCAACCAAGGGTTTGCATCACACACATCTGGGCCAGGGACACCATCCGGAGACCTTTTCACCCTCATCTTGCCCCCTCACTGACCACTGGGGCCAGCATACCACACTGGGCATCACAGGTTCTCCTCCTGCCTGCCTTCTTCCAGCTCTGCCCTGGACAAGCCCCAGCTGGGCTGCTGCCCCCACCTCTCCCAGGAGCCCAGTCATCAGCGAGTTCCTGTCACCAGACTCAGTGGGAGCCTGAGTACTCCTCCCTCACTGCTGAACACCCCCTATCACTGTTCTCTCCTTGAAACAATCTCATGGTGTCATGAGCTTTCAGCAATGGCCTTATCTCTCCAGTTTCCTCAGAGCACTCCTAGTCAGGCTCCTGTGGGCTCCCCTTCCTCACAAAGTATACTCTCTGGCTCCATCTCTCTTCTAGGTGCCCCCTAACACCTCTGAGCCCAGTGACTTCCTTTTTGTGGGCCTCTTAGCTTTCCTGAGGTCACTACACGGTTGAAAATCAGAGGAAACTATGGACTTTCTCCCCAAAGCAAAATGCACCCCTGAGCTACCTCCTCTGATCCGGGGCTTGGAAGGAGGTGGGAGGGAGGCAGAGTTAGGGGGAACTGCAGGGAGCAGGACGCCACACATAGGGGAGTCACCTCCAGGGCCAAGGGTAGAGGGTGCTACTCCATCCTGGTGGACCAGCACCCCAGTCCATATGCCACGGGCTCCATCCGTCTCCCCAAGCCCAGTCTCTCTCTCCTGGATGCCCCACAATCATCGAAACCTGAGCCCCAACCTGGTCTCATGCTCCTCTCCCAGGCCTGCTCTCTCCTTGTGTCCACCTGGTCCCTGGCCTCCCCCATGCCCGCCAGGGTCACTCACTGGTCACGTAGAAGTAGATGAGCCGCTCATCCTGGCCCACCTTGTTGAAGACCACACACTTGTACATGGCAGACACATTGGCATCCTGGATCACCAACTTGCTCACCGTCTGGGCAGAGCACAGGCAGAGGATCTGTTTCCTGCCTGAATCCCCCCACCCAACCTTCCCTTTCTGCAAAGAGGCTGCTGTGCCCACCAGAGTAATGAGAAAACTGAGGCTCTGGGTTGGACATGACAGCTTAGAGACAGGACCAGGAATGCAAGGCAGGGAAAAGAAGGTGACACCTTTGGGGAGCAGAAGAGGGGGCTCCTGGGAAAAGTGAAGGGACAGTGTCATGGACAGCTGGCATCAGCAGTAGCAGGGGTCAGAAGGTGGCATTAGGGAGAGCCAGACAGACTTCTGGCTGTGGCTGGGCTCAGGCTGTGGCCATGTTGAGGAGGGAAAGGGGCCTGATGGTGCTGGGTCAGTGTCAGGATTCAGGCTGGGGTTACACCAAGGGGCCGGCTGTGGCCTAAGATGAGCAGCTGGTCCCTGTGTGAGAGCCCTGTGATATGCCAACATTCGCTCTGGGGCTGCCCATAGCACCTCTCTCAGTGCCCTGGGGAGTGGCAAGAGGAGGGACTGGGCCCTAGATCCCCAGAAGGACTCTGGCCGGGGGGAGTAGGACACATGCAAACAGGGGAGCAGAGAAGGCCACAGGCCCTGCCTACCATCCAAAGACCACCCCCTTCCCACCAAACTGGGCACTTCCTGGCCAGGCCTGGAACAGGAAGAGGCGCTGGAGGTGTGTAGGAAAACAGGAAGTGACTGTAGGAAGTGGGTGCCTTTGTTCAATCACCTCCCCCGACGCCGGCCCCTTCTAGGCATTGCCCCCAGGCTACGCCAGTAGCTTAGCAGTCTGTGGTGGGGATCAAGCCAGCCCCCAGCCTGTGGGCAGCTGGGGCCCATGGCCTGGCCAGGCGGCCTTGAATCTCAGCCTCCCTGTTTGGGAAGCAGCAGGAGGTCGGCCTCCCCCCAGCCAACCCCCCATCCTGCAGGCCTGGTGCAAACCAAGAAGGCCAGAAGAAGGCCCCTCCCCCATCTCCCCTCCCCTGCCGGTCAGTGGCATGGCTGGCGGGCACCTTATTTTTCCCCTCCACAAACTCAGTCCAGGTGTCCAGGCTCTCAATGGGGTTCACGGCGTCCTGCATGGTCACCTCCCTCCAGTCCTGGCACTGTGGCATGCGGTCTCGCTGCTGCCGCCGGCTGCTGGGGACAAGGATGGAAAAGCACAGGTCAGAGGTGTGGGCGGGGGGCCTACAACGAGGGTAGAGTTGAGTCTTTGTCATACTCAGGGTCATCTTCCACATCAGGCCAGGGTCTGCCGCCTGCTGAACAGCACATACCGTGGACACAGCCCTCCGGCCAGCTGTGCTCACCGTCCCCAACTCGCATGTGCCCCTCCCGCAAAGTCCATCCAGATCTCCAGGGGCAGTGAAGCCACCACTCCTGCTGCAGGAAGCCCTCGCCCTCCCTTCCCCATCCAGAGCTGCAGACCCTCCCTTGACTAGGTGGGATCTATGGGTCTCCCACTAGAGCCTGAGCCCCAAGGGAGCAGAGCAACCCCAGGGCACTGTCAGTTGGTATAGAGCTTAATGGTAGATCATCAGAGGGAAGCAAATTTGGAGGAGCCAGCGGTGATGCATATCCTTACGAGCCTTGGACATTGCAGGCTGGCTTAGGCCCACAGGCCACCCCTACTGAGCCTCCTGCACTGACCATGCTGGGGCCACAGCCCCTCTACCAGTGCTGCTCCCTGCCCAGCCTGGGACCCTCCACCCTGCCCACAAGGATCTGCTAAATGCGAATCTGACCTCTCAGTCCTCTGCTCATCCCCCTTCCCTGGCTTCCTCGTGCCTCTGGCTGCCCGGCTATACTCCTCTCCTGTCCCCTGCTTGTCCAAGTTGTATCTGCCTTGAGTGTGCCCCGCTTCCCACTCCCCTGCCCATCTGTCCTGCTGGCACCCAACTCGGTGCAGGGGAGTGTGGCCCAGCAGTTGGGCAGGCTCTGCTGCTTGAAGCTGTGGCCTTGGGAGAGTCATGTCCTTCCTTGGACCCTCAGTTTCCCCCTCTGAGAAGGGTCATGCAGGAGTGTCCTGTGTGCACGTCCTTGGGTCTCTCCAATGATGCCAGGGTGTGTCTGGGGGCCTTGCTGGTGAAGGAGGTGGGTGGGGCCTCACCAACACAGGGAGGGCCTGAGCCTTGTTAGATGAGGTGAGGTCGGGCGCAATGTGACAGGGTTCGAGTTGAGAGCCTGGGGAGGGCTGTGGCCGAGGTGGAGGGCAGGTTGGAAGCACACTTACAGGCTGCGCTGGGCGAAGGTCTTGCAGGGTGTCCATGGCCTCCAGTGCCACTGCACGCTGAGAGGAGGGGGCACCCCGTAGGCAGTACAGGTCAGGGCCTGGCGACTATGGCGGGAGTAGATGCTGGGGGAGGAGGCCTCCTTCTCATGGATGTGGGGGGGCACTAGGGACACAGGCAGGCTGCTGGTCAGCAGGCACCCACACCTGCCCGCCCGCCGTCCTCTCTCCCGCCTGCCTGCCCCTACCCTACCGTTCACCACGAGCTCCAGGCTGATGTTGCGCCTTAGGCCGGCTGCGGAGTTCCACAGGGCAAGGGTGTAGATGCCCGCACTGGCCTCTGTCACCTCCTTGAGCAACAGGGCATGTGGACTGTGGCGCCCTGACACAGCTTTTCTGTCCTTGTACCTGGCCCGGGAAGGGAGTGCAGGGGGCTGCATGGGCCTGCCCCAGGCCGACCCGGCACGCCTTTCCTCCCACACCCCAGCCCCTACGACCAGAATGTCTTGTTGGGAGGCAGGACCCCTGCAGACCAGACCAGGAGGCTGCTGGGAAGGGCCTGCAGGGATGCAGACTGGGGCAGCCGACACGGCACTGAGGAGCAAATGGCCCAAAAGCTATGGGGGTGGTCTCCAGGTGCGACCACAACCCCAGCAGGCTCAGGGACACTGGAGGTCTGCAATAGCATGCTAACCAACCCCAAAGGTCTTCCCACAGGCAGTGAGTTACACTCAGTGCAGTCGCCTTCCCTCTGGCCCACCTGTGACCAGGGCCAGCTTTCAGCCACCAGGCTCGGAGGCCCAGACCAGGAGAGTCCTGCCCACCTTCCCAGTATACCCTGTCTCAGTGGCTGTGGGAGGAGCAGTCCCAGAGGAGTACAGCCCTGACCTTACCATGTGGGGGCCCTGCCTCGCTCTCCTGGCTGCCTTCTTGCAGCTGGCATTAGCTGTCCCCCTGCCCTGCTGCTTGCTCAGCCCCCTCTCTCCTACACGCACCCCAGCGGCCTCTCATCAGACAGCCTCCCCGGTCCCGTGAACCAGTGCGGCCCTGGTCCTGTTTCTGTTTGCTGCTCATCTGCACTCTGGTTTCCATACTCATCTGACTACTGGCTGCCCACCTCCTCCACCGAGCTGTGAGTGGTCCAGGTCTGGACTCTGGAATAAACGGCACCCCCCTCAGGCTGGTGCCTTCCCGGGTGTACTGGGCACAGCCCTGGGGCAGGGACCAACAGTGAGGGGATGCAGGCGTCCCACTCTCAGCCCAGATGGGAGGGACGTGACACAGCAGGGCAGGGCAGCACTGAGGCTGTGCGGCCTGCTGGGCTCTGATGCAGAATCCTATCTGCCGCCTGCCACGTCTGTGATCCGAACAAATCCTTTCACCACCCCAAGCCCCATGTCCTCTTCTGAAAACAGAAGTGGAATGCACCTGGTGGGGGGCATGCGGTCTAACAGACATCTAGCACTTATCATTAGCCCTCCGCTGCACACACTGAGGACGCTTCGGGAGCTGAGGACCATCCTACCTGTCCACTAGGTTCGCATCAGCTCGCTTACTCATAGTCATCACATACCCGGAAGAGTAGGCCCCTGTGGGACTGTGGTGACCACTAGTGTCCTGGGGCAGGTGTCTTGGTGGACAATGGGGCCAACTGAGCACTTCTTGGAGGAAGACATTGGCCAAGTGAGAAGAGAAAGGCCAGATGTGGTGGGAAGGACAACTGAAAACCAGCTATCTGAGATCAGGCCTGGGCCAGACCCCAGATGCAGCAGAGCCAGCCACCTATCCAAGAAGGATCAGTTCTGCTCGTCTTAGAGGACAAGGGACAGAGCCCCAGGTGTCTCTAGGAGGCTGCACCTATGGAAGCTCCAGGCTGCATCAGTGCCCTTTAGGATCCTGCCTTAAGGGCCCTGGTCTTGCACCAGCTGTCCCCACTGGATCTTAAAGTCTGTGGCCTCAGAGGAAGGCTCACAGGACAAGGAGAAGCCTGCTTCCGGCCTATTGCTAGCAAGGTGGGCTCCCGGCTGAGATGCTTGGAGCCCCTGCTTGCTTGGATCCAGGCTTTCAGAGGGAGGTGCCCAGGCTGGGAAAGATAAGGCCCCTCTGGCCAACTGGGAAAGGACAGAGCAGGGCCTTCCCAGGAGGCTGGGGGCTCAGGTAGGAATGACCTGCCCCTTTCCTAGCCTGTTTAATCATTTGTATGCTGGGGATCCAGCTAGAGTATGACTGCCAGGGTTGGGCCACGTGGACTGCTCAGACAGCCTGAGGGTGCCTGGGGGCATGCTATGCCTTCCCCAGCTCTGGGGGAGCTCTGAGTGCCTGGTGAGGGTGGAGCCAGCACTGAGGGACTCCCTTACTGGCCCTCAGCATAACCGGCAGGGGAGGCCTCATTCTCAGGCCACAGACTGGAGCCGGGACTCCGGCAGCCTGCGGGCCTCCTGGAGCTCTCACTTACTGCCTCAAAGGCCAGGCCCAGCCCAGGGCTCAGCTCCATGGCCGTTTGTGAAAACCCTGTGGCATTTCTGAATTTCTTGAGTGGCAACCTGTTCGGAGGGAGGCTAAGGAAACCTGAAGCATTGCCGTGGGGCAGGCCAGAACTCTGTGACACACACCAAATGGCAGGGCCCTCTGAGCTGCCGAGCGGCACAGGAAGCAGTTAGATAGAGCCCACCACACCCACGTGGAATAGGTGGGCACCATTCACAAGCTTTCGCAGTTCACCAGCAACCCAGGCCAACCTTCCCTTTGGCTGAAGTCGTGCATATGTGCACGTTCCTTAGAGTGTCTTTGAAGGGGATCCCCACAGGGCCTCCGGGCACAGGCCGTGCAGGGGAGAATGCTGCTTTTCCCGCCCCGAGCTGGGCCAGGTAGTGAGGGGCAGGGACCAGGGCTGTACCATTGGAACTCCGGTGGCGGGTATGCTGCCAGCTTCACGGGCAGCTTCACCAGCTCGTCTCCTGCCGTGGCCTCCAGGACAGGATCCTTGAGCCACTCGACGCTGATGAAGGGCTTTTCTGCCAGATGGGAGGCATTAGGGTAAGTCCGGGGCCCCATGTTGCTGACCCAGCACTGCCCAGGGACTCCCAGTCACAGCCCCATACCCCCAGAGGCCAGACACCTGCAGACTGGGGCTCGCCTTCCCTTCAGTGCGTGGGGACCAGGCACGCCACCCACGTACAGCCCTCCCAGCCTTTGGGCTGGACTCCACATGCCTAGTGCACTATGACCTCTGACTCTGGGCTGCACAAGGACTCTTGTTTCCCAGGCTTGATGACTGCACCCCAAACCAGCCAGGCCCTGCTGGGCACGTTGACCCACACCAGGCCATACCGTGCACGATGACCTCGGTGCTGTCCCGGAACCGCTGGATGCCGTTGTTGGCCTCGCACACGTAGGAGCCCAGGTCGTGCTGGCTGACATTGTGGATGGTCAGGATGCTGGAGAGTTCCGTGTGCGTCTGCTGGGAGCGCCGCTCAGGCACCCATTTCCCCCGCTCGGCCTGCCCACACCCAGGGGAAGCCCGGGGTCAGACGGGCAGGGCTGACCCCCAAAGGCACACACCCACCCCAGCCGGCAGTGGCTCCGGAAGCCTGGGACCCAGATTCAGAGCGGTCCTTGGGGAGGTAACCTTCCACATCAGACTGGGGCTCCTGGGCAGAACCTCCTCTATACAGAGGCCAGTGTGTGCCAGGTCAGGGCAGAAGTGGGCAGTGACGGGGACTCCTGACAGTGCGGGCGCAGGGTGACCGTGGGCAGCGACGGGGACTCCTGGTGGTGGTTCTGGCACAGCTCCTGGCAGGGCTGCCGGCCTCACCTGCTTCCCTGGATAATCCCAGTCGAAGGTGACGCCGGAGTTGAACTCGGCCCACACAGTGCAGTTCAGGACCAGCTTCTCCCCGACCAGCAACTCCAGCGACTTCTTGGGGAACAGCTGGATGTCATAGAGCTCGTTGCCTGGTGACACACAAACAGTAACCCCCAACCCCTCACAGGATGGTGCACAGAGAGTGCAGAGCACAGGGCACCCACCAAGACCAGCCGTGGCACTTACAGCCCCAGGACTGGGAATGGGGAGGGGGCTCCCTGTTCTCCTCCTGCACTCCTCCCAGGACATGGGGAGCAGGCATTGGGCTAGGACCCTGAGGCCCCAGGCCACCCCTACCTGTGATGTGCACGAGGAAAGGGTCAGATAGGAAGGTCTGGCCACCCCAGGTGGTCTCACACTGCAGGTACAGGGCGTCGCGCAGCAGGGGAGTGGGCACACGCATGCCTCGGCGGTCATCCCACACCACCTCCTGCCCGTCGGGGTGCAGCACCGAGCTTTGCTGCAGGACATGGCGACTGTCAGCACCCGCAGCCCCCCTCCTCCTGGCCAGGTCAACGGCCGCCTTTCCCAGGGACTGGACAGGAGGGCTGGATCCCGGGGTAGGGTGGGGGTGGGACTGTACCGAGCGCAGTGTGATGTTGAGGCCAGGGATGGACACCTGGCAGGGCACCCACATGGAGTCCTTCCTGTTGACCAGGAGTGTGTCCTGCTTGTTGATGAATGGCTGCTCCGAGTCTGCGGAGAGAAGGAGCAGGTTGTGGGAAGGGCAGGTGGGGCTCAGGGGTCTCTGCCCAAGTTGGGGCAGCAGGACAGTCCCACAGGGTCCACAGGCCGGGGGTGGGGGTGTGGGTGCCAGCTGCCCCTCCAGGACCCAGGTCCCTGCCTGCGCCACCTAGAGTGTGCTGTCTGGGCCCCTCACCTCTCACAAACACGAAGGTGCTGGCTGCGGTCGTGCCCTCGATGCGGGCCTTGATGTACTTGTAGTAGCAGCGATAGCTGCCCGTGTTGTTGGCATGGGCCTCGTGTAGCAGGAGCACCTTGCAGTAGGGCCTGGTGTCCGTGCCCTCGCAGTCTTGCACGAACCCCGTGTCCTCGTTGTCCTTTGCCCCTGTGGCTGGTACCTCCTGAGCCCCAGGCCAGGCCCACTCCAGGGGGTGCTGCCCCCTGGCAGAGGACACAGAGGTCAAGGGGGGCCCCCCGGCAGCCCTAGGGACTGAGGTTTGCCTACAGCTTGTCTCACCCGGAGGTCAGGACAGCCCAGTGCTGGGGCACACACTGTGGACCCAGCCCAGGGTGGGGCTCTCTGAGTCCCCTGGGGCCGTCATGAGGCCGGCTGGCCTACAGAGAAGCCGGGGCCTCGGTCAGAGCTGGGCTGCAAGGAGGATAACGTGTCTGCGGTCTGTGACAGAGGGGAACTGGCCTGGGGTGAAGAGTGGCTGAAGTGGGTGCAGGGTGATCTGGGCTCAGTGTAGGGTGACCCAGGGGTGAGTGTGGTCCAGGGGTGGGTGTGGTTGAGGTGGCTGCAGGGTGCCCTTCTCTGCAGGGCCTGCAGGCTCCCATACCCAGGCTCCTGGGGGACCCACTAAGTCTCGAGGCCTCCCTGCCCTGGGGACAGGCTGCCTTCTGGGCTCTCTGCCTCAGCTCTGTAGTCTCTTCCCATCACCCCAGGTGGGAGATCTGCCAGGTGGGAGGGACCCAGGCTCCTGGCTGGGTGGCTGAGTACCTGCAGGAGATGGACAGGCCGTCACCAGAGTCAATGATGTGTGTCTCCTCCGTGATGTTCAGGGTCGGGGGGGTCATGGAGTAGCCACTCACCAGGCCTGGAGTGGGAGACAAGCGCGGTGCTGGGGGGTGAGTTCACATGGTGATGTCCACGTGGGCAGAACCCTCCTCCCGGCGGCCCTGAGCAGCATGGACGAAGGCCCCAAGACAAGCAGTACCCCCACCTCAGGTTGCTCCCTACCCCTGCCTGGGACCCCCCAAGTGGGCCCTGATGGCGGCCTGGACGGAGCCCAGATCTCTGGCCCCCCCGAGCCGAGCTGCCAGCATGATGTTGACGGGGAGGCTGCAAACCTCATTCTATGCTGGGGAGGCCTAGAGTACATCCCCTTGGCTTTGTGAACCCCACCTACCTGCACAAAGGCCCCTCCCTCCTGAACTTCAGACCTACAGCACTGCTTGTGAGAGGGTCCTGCACAGCACAGACCCTCCCCAGACATGCCCAGAACGGAGGGCTCGGCTTGGCCTCCAAATGCTGCCTGTGACCTCGTGCTCTCCCAGGGAGTCCACTGCATGTGCCCTTGGCTCCATCAGCTTCTGTCCACCTTCCAGACCCCCACTGGCTGCCCCAGCTTCTCCTGGCTCCCCCTCACTCAGCCCCCGCATTCCCACAGGGCTCGTCCTCAAGCACACAAATAACTCCACCTCACCCAGCTGAAAAGCCCCCCCACAGCCCTCCAGGACCCTGGCCCTTGCCCACCTCCCTCCTACCCTCGGGGTGGTATGTGTGGGTGTCCACAGGGGTGCACCTCTACCTGACGGTGTGGCTATGTGGGGCTGGTGTATGTGTGACATGTCTTGGACATGTCAGTGTGTGGCCACACATGGAGTTGTGTGTGTGTGTGAACCCAGCAGGGTGGGAGTGGGCCCCAGGGGGGTCTGGGTCTGGGATTCTGGCACTTGCTTCCTGCCAGGACCATCCTGAGACAACAAGAAGAGGGGACTGTGTGGCTAGAGACCCAGGGCTGTGTCCTGTCCCTCCCTCCAAGTCCCTGTCCTTGTGGAGGGGCACAGCCCACTATCCTGCCCCAGCCCCACAGGTCGGGCCCCTCTGCCCTCCCTCACCCACCCTAGTCAGTTCTACATCACTCTGACCCCTTTCCCTGTCACCAGAGCACTGGAAGAGGCACTGAGGTGGCACCGTCTGCATACCAACATCTCATTTTGGCATCACACAGACAAGATGGCTGGGGCTGAGAGGCTCTCACCAAGCATCTAGTCCCACTGTACAGACAGGGAAACTGAGGCCCACCCCTTGGCTTGCACTGCCATTCTCAGAAGGCAGCTCCTTGCCTGGTTGATGCTACGGCAGCTGCAAAGTCCCCCTTAGTCTGAACCCAGTGTGCCCACTCCTGGCACTCAGGTCAGTACCCCTGACCTAGGGCCCCTGAGGCGGGAAGGTGGCCCTGGGCGCTGCTCCCGGGTTCTTCTCCATGTGGGCTCTGCTGCTGGGTCCACTTATCTCCAACTGGGCACCTGGCCCTCCACGCACATCAGCCCCCCCTACCATGCACCCCTGGGCTGCTGGAGAGGGGGCACCCTGCAGGAGGGAGGCTCCCAGGGGTTGGGAGGGGCTGGGAAGGCACCTGGGAGGGCAGCTCTGAGCTGGACCTCGAAGGGAGAAGTAGGGTGGCCCAGGTAGTGAAAAGCCACCCCAGGTAAACAACTGGCCTCTGAGCTACAGAAGGGGGTGGACAATGGGCTTGGACCTGTGGGGGATGAAAGGACTGGTGCTCCCAATGGACCAGTTAGGCGGCAGGCCCGGGCCTGGTGTGAGCACCAGGGGACAGCCTCCTCGGCCAGCACCCACCTGACCTGGGACTGTGCATGCCCCACAGGGAGGCCCCTGAGGAGGCCAAAGTTCCCCTCTCTTGGGTGCACATCCAGGGCACACCCCTGGTACCCCCTAGCTACAGAGCTGTGGCAGATGTTAGCCCAGCCTCCATGGGGGCTCCCCTTTGCTTCCAAGATAAAGCGGGCCACACCGGCCTCCGCCTTCATCTCCTGACACGTCTCTGAGAGGCATGGACCCTTCACCGTTGTCCCGAAGTCCTTACTTGTCTTTCTGCTCAGGAAGCTTGTGTTCCTTCCCTCCTGGGAAGCTGTCTTGTTAGTGTCTAGCTCAGTGGTTCTCAACCTTCCCCAGGCCGCGGCCCTTTAATACAGGTCCTCATGGTTTGGGGACCCCCATAAACTTATTTTCGTTGCTACTTCATAACTAATTTTGCTAGTTATGAATCGTCATGTAAACTCTGATAGGTGTTTTCCGAGGGTCTTAGGCGACCCCGTGAAA
>PVJL010015917.1:0-22630 GCA_004026885.1 Lyroderma lyra
AGTTATGCCTCTGGGATATGAGTTGGAAAATTGTTGTTACTAGTAGATTTAGCAAGAGCAGCAGATCTAATCCATCAGTTTACCAATGTATTTGTTATTTCACTAGACTACTTCTATCATCAGTAATCATTTTTTATAGCACACTTACTAACCAGAGAATCACCGAATACATCACACACACACACACACACACACACACACACAGACACACGCCCCTCCCTTATTGGTTCAATTCTCTTGAAAACCCTGATAAATACATGATCATATCTCCATTTAATTTACTTTTCTGCCCCCCCTGCAAAAACTTGATGAATCCTGCAAAATGACCAAGCCTAACCAAGAAGTAGCCCTGAATGTAGTTGCCAGACTCAACCTGTCTCTTTACTAAAGCATATTAATATGACTTTAATTATACAGTATATGATAAAGCAAACTGAGCACAGAATCTTCTGAATCTTTATGCCATTCTTTTTACATTCTCTCATTCACACCTCATTTATCTGAATATTTTAGCCAGTTATCTTTCAGTGTTTTCAAAGTGGTTCACAAAATTTTCAGAGACCACTCTTAGCCTTCTTCACCAGTTTACATAACTTTTTTCCCATTACATAATTGCAAAACAAGTACAACTGGCATTAACAGATTTAGGAACAAACATATTTCTTTAAGTGTATATTTCACTTAAAGGAGCAGAAATATAGGTTGCACTAGAGTAGCTTACTACTTATAAGCATTTAGAGATTCAACATGCCAATGACAGCAGTCAGTATGTTTTACAAATGGAATGGGGTCAGTTATTCATTCCAAGGAGTTACAGTGGATTTAAGATTAAGTGGAGCTGAGTTATAAGTATGTTCACATTTAAAAAGGACATGATTTTTTTCTTCTTCTCCCTAGCCCCATATGTGTATATGGCAGGTCGGAGGTGGTGAAGCACGGAGGGTGGTGGCAGCGAAATGTACTGTTGTTCTTTTCAACACTAAACAGGTCTGATTGTATCATTTGCCTGACACCAGACCACCATCAGTTCCCAATGCCCTCAATACAAATAAAAACTCCTTAAAAGTGGTGTAGAAGACCCTTCACCAGCTCAGACACCATATCATTTCAGTCACATTTCCACCTCATGCCATTTTGCCCTCACCAACCCTCCTATCATGCCACACCAGAGGAAGGTCTCTTTAAAGAATGTTGTTTCGAAGGCCTCTCTGAGGAAGTGACACGTGGCCTGAGACCTGAAGGATGACAAATAGTCTGCATGAGAAGAGCTGAGAGAATCATTCCAGGCCTAGAAACCACCAGAGCAAAAGCCTGCAATTGGAAAAGAATTTGGCAGGCTTGAGGACAGAACGGAAGCCAAGTGGCAGAAACATAATGAGTAAGGGGTGGGGGGAAGATTAATTATAATAAAATTCCAAACCTCCTTGAACTCAGTGATTTGGTTCTTTGGGCAGAACCAAATATCTCTTAATAAAGAAATAATACAATTAGGTGACTTAATTTCTCTTTAAATTCATGACCACTGCTAGACTGAAGGCAGATTATGCAAGCTCTTATAAGACCATGAAAAGGAGTTTAGATTTTCCATGAAAGGGCATTAAACAGTGGAGCAATATGATTTGTTTTATGTTTTTAAAGACCCTCTGGTTTCTATGTTGAGAGTGGATTTGGGAGTGGGAGGAACAGGGCAGAAATAATGTATAAAAAACAGACAGGATACTATTGCCACTCAGTTCCTCATAGCAATTTTACTGGACTGTATTTTTTTGTCCTATAAAGAATATTTTAAAAAGAAGTTTGTTTAAACAGTTTTGAAATGTCTGATCAGATTTATTCATGTATTGTCATTTGAAATTAGCTGTTGTTAAGTATGATGACTCATAGGGCATCAAACTTAAAGTACTTGCACTTATTTTTCCTTCATTCAAGTATATCTATTGTCTTGGCTAATTATTTCAGATGAATCATGTAGGCTCACCGACCATTTCCTTGGAAGTTTTGTTAGTGATATATGTATGAGACACATTTTTCATGTTTTACTTATATTTAATTAAAGTGATATTAACTAGTCAGGAGAAAAAATAGGTGAAGAGCATCTAGCTAAAGAATCATTCTTACTTCCTGAAATATTAATACAAAAATTAGTATGTTTTACAGATTTAGTATGCGAGGGCTCAGGCTACTGAAGTTCCACTAGATTTCCTGCTGTTCCACAAACATAATAAGCACACCCTGGCCTTGAGACTTTTGTCCCTTCTCTTCCTTCTATGGGGAATGCCCCTGCCCCTGCCAAGTATCTGCAAGTCTCTTCACTTCATTCAGCTGGAGACTCACATGTCTATTAACTTATTAGAAAGGTTCTCTGTGACCCTGTTTAAAATACCATCCTCATCACTGCTATTTCTTTCTCTCTCTCTAAATATATGTTATTATTATTTTTTCTTCATAGCATATATATGTGTATATATTATATATAATTATTCTTTATATATAAACGTAACATATATTATATATTATAGTTTTTTTTTCTTCGTATCACTTACCACTACCAGATATAACATGTTTATTTTCTGGCTTCCTTCACAGGAATTTAAGTTCCAAAAAATGTAGGGACTTTTTATGTCATTGCTGATCGCTGTATCTCAAACATCTAAAACAAATGGTATGATACACAGATGTTCAACATACAAATATAGTTGTTGAATGAAATGTGTCCTTATTAAATGAAGACCTATATTTATAGCATTAACTGAGTCCAGGCTGTCTTAAACTAATAATGATTCAACTATATCTTTTCAAGTGAACATTTTCTTTGCTCTTATTTATGAATCTCAGGATCAGGATCTGGAGCCTGTGTCCTCCTTGTCTCCAAGAATATAAGCACCTTTAAAGCTAATGTCATCAGCTCTATTACTGGTCAGTTTTCTATAGCTGTCTACTTCTAGTCACACACTAATTTACAGTCAACTGTAGTTTTTGGTTACTATCATATTTTTCCTTAGACATGGTCATTTTCAGTGATTTTCAAAATATATGATCACCCGTTAAACAACATAGTCTCTTAATTCTGTTACAGTGGTTTTCATTTTTATTTCTAGCATTTCTTTTTGGTTTTGTCTTAGGATTTCTACCTCTCTGCTTACATTATCCACCTGTTCTTGCATGACATCTACTTTATCTCTTAGAGCTATATTAATCACAGTTGTTTTAAATTCCTGATTTGACCATTCCAACATTCCTGATGCTTGCCGTCTCTTCCATTTGCGATGGGGTTTTTGTTTTGTTTTGTTTGTTTATTTGTTGCCTTTTGGCATTCCTGGTAATTGTTTCCTGATAGCTGAATATGTTGTACTGGGGTAAAAGAAATTGCTGTAAGTAGGTCTTCAGTGATGTGGTGGTGAGGTATGGGTGGAGGGAAGCATTCAGTAATCCTATGAGTAGGTCCTAGTCTTTCAGTGAGCCTGTGACCATCACAAGTGTTTCTCAGTACATGTTTTGTTTTGTATTTGCCCCTTACGTAGGACAGGATGGCTAAAATGGGCTAAAGTTGGGTATTTCCCTTTCCCTAAGCCAGTTAAACTCTGATAATACTCCAGCAGGTTAGGCTTTCATTAAATTGTTTCCCCTGAAGGCAGGCCTTGTTTAGAAGAGCAGAGTGCTCGGAGAGAGCACAGGAGATTTTTGTCATATTTTTTTTTACTGTGGGAAACTAGTTGAGTTGCTGGAGGTAAAACTCACAATATTGTGAGGGCCCCCCTTTGATTGGGTACCCTGAAGTTTTTAACTCTGAATTGTCTGCACTGAGTCTTAAGTAATTCAACAATTAGAGTTCAGATTTTCCTACCTTGAACTGGTCCCCACAGTGGTTTCCACTCATCTCCTCTCAGGTAAATCATGAGGACTTGTATTCATTCACCTGTCTATCCAATCTTGGGGACCGAAGTTCATCCCATGTCCTCCTCTCTCTTATGCATCCAAGATGAGTTGTTGATTTTTCAGTCTGTTAGGATGGAGTGGCAACTTCCAAGCTAACTGGAAGGAACTGGAAAAAAATTAATTCTTTAACTTCATTACCTGCAAAGACTATTACTCATCCTCATTTTACACCCTTGACTAATTCTGGACCATATAGGCACTGACAACTGCATTATCTGTGAAATATCAATTTTGAATATCCTATTCAGTCCACCCCTTCTATCTGTCCAGCCCACTTTAGCTTGGCAGTAAGTCTTCAGTCTCTTAAAGACCTCCAGTCCATTGAGCACCTCACAAACCACTTTTTAATTATAACAAAATCCAAACCTACTTGAACAGAATTATTTGTTTTGTTTTGTTTTGTTTTTAGGCAGAGACCCAAGAAACTTGATAAAGAAATAATACAATTAGGTGACTGATTTCCCTTTAAACCATGACCACAGACCACAAATCAACACTCAACCCAACCTAGCAATCCTATTATGCTTCCCTAGGAAATTCATCTTTACATTCTCTGAGGTAAAAATGTCTTTTTTTTTTCCTGTGTTATTCCAAATTCCTTCACTCTACCCAATTTCAGCTGATGATCCTACCTCATAAGTAATTGTGACTACAGAAACTGCTAAAGAGGATTTACTTCATTTTCATTCCAACATATATTCAAACCTCTCCACATCTGTACATACCTTCTCAGCCTTCTTTTCTGATAAAATTAAAAGAGTGTTATTTTTCCTATTATGGACAATTCTAACTCTTCATATCTATATTTTCTCTTCTTCTCAATATTTTGTTTCTTCAGTTACTTCATTTGTCTGCTACACATCACTAAATTTCACTCTCAGTTCACCAATATATTTTCTACTTAAAAATTTTTTCTTCTTTGACTTCCTCTACCTATAACCACACACCTCTCTAACCTTTTCACAGCAATACTTACACACATACACACATTTGCAGATACACATACAATTTTTATAAGAAAATGATATTGAATATTTATAATAAAAACAGTATCCCCCTCTCTACCCCCAACTACCTTCAACATTTCCAGCCTTTTGATTTTTATCTCCACATTCCAAATGATATGTTTGCATTCCTATTTATTCACATATTTAGATTCTAATGTCTGGTAAATAAGGACCTCAACTCAATTATTGTTACTTTTACATCCCAAATTTATTTTGATTCCATCTTCTCTATACCTCCAAAGTTACTCCTATAATACTAACAGTCATTATATACTAGACTAGGTACTAGAATAGCTTCCTAAGTGGAGAACTAGAGTGGAGAACCACTTTCAACTCTTACTACTACTATCCATTTTCTACATAGCAGCAGAACAATTTTGTAGGAAGTAAATCAGATTATGCTATTTTTTGGTGTAAAAACTTCCCATGGCATCCTCTTGTGTTTGGAATTAAAACCCAAAGGAATAGCCCACAAGGCTCTGGATCAAAAGAGGTTCCTTGACTCTCTGCAATCTAGTATCAACTCAACTCCTCACCTGCTGTGCTTGAGCTCTACTAGCCTTCAGCTGATCACACATTACAAACCCTTTCTTACCTCAGGTTCTTTACACTTGTTCTCCCTCTTGTTCTCCCATTGTTCTTCCTACAGTAGGCTCCACCTCATTTTTCCAGTTACAGTTCAAAGAAGCTTTATGTGTACACCCCACTGCTCTATTTACTGCTCTCTTTATGATCTGATATTACCCTATCTTTCTTTACAGAATCCTCCCAAATTTGCAACCTTAGTTTCTTATTAATTTCTCTTCTCTTCCTCCCCTAAACTAGTTTTTCTCAACTCCAAATGAGAAAAACCCTTTGTCCATCTTAATATGGTTTTTCATGTAGTTAGCCTAAGGATAGGTATATCAAGTGCATCTCAGAAATACTGGAATTAATTCTAAATATAAATTTAACTAGCTCAACTAAAGTATACATTGTACCCAGCTGGAGTGGGGTAATAAATAATAGGCCCTTGAAATCTTATAGGCATAATTAACTCACTTCCTAGTCAGTTATTGGAAAATCTGGCTGCATTCAATTTGGATTTCCTTTTTACAGACTCCTTGGGGCACTCCTGAAAAGGGGCACGAAGGTTCTTCATTTGGGGCAAGGGTCCCCACTTCTGGCTGATGCAGATTCTTTTGTATTCAAGAACAAGAAGTGCTTAAAGCATAGAGATAGTCTGTGGTCTGAGTCTACTTTGGGGTTTTACAGCTTGCAACTGCTCTACTGGGGAGGATTGCCTGCTGATTTTCTTTTAAGGAAAATCCTTTTGTATTTAGCTAATGCTTAAGATCTTAGTTGGTCAGGTTTCTCCTTAAGTTGTCAATTCTTCTGGACTTCTGTTTCTTAGCAACAGCCAGGACTCTGCTCATCTTCATTGTTCTCTGCTTTAACCTCAAAGCAAACAAGAGAAAAAGTGCGCCTGGCAGCTAGTAGTTTGCCATTTAGTAATACATGGTGCATTCCAATCCTAGTGACTCTTGATAGACAATGTGAAGGATCATCACACTTGTGAGGCATGGTAGGGGATGGGCAGAGGAACATGTTTTGGAGGAAGTTGAGGAATTGGAGTGGTTTTATATCATTCACTCCTCCTTGAGAGTCCTATTTCTATTACTAAAATTTCACTTTTTGGTATTCAATGTAAGAAGTTATTAGAAACAAGGTGGCAAAAACAAGTTATTTTGCAGTTCCATGAATCCCTTGAGTAATTTTTTTTTTTTGGTGGTTCCCTGGCTGGGAATCAAACCCAGGCCATGGCATTGAGAGCACCAAAGCCTAGCCACTACACCACCAAAGGGAAACTGGTTTCCAATAATTGTCAAATTGCCAAATTTGCTCCAATCTATTTTCATCTGGGAACTTTGCTTAGCATTCTTCTCTTTTCTAATGTACTTTTCAAAACTCCTTGTATAGTAAACCAATGCAATTTGACATTTTTTATATTTGGCTACCATGTTCTCTAATGCCCTACTTCAGTGATTATATTATAGTGTGAGTTGTTCTATAATAAGACATGTTTGGTGAAAACCTGAGTAAATGATTTACTACTGCATAGCACAAAGTAAAGAGTTCCCATCTTTTTTTTTTTAATTTATTTTTATTGTTAGACTTATTGGGGTAACATCTGTTAGCAAGGATTACATAGGTTTCAGGTGTACAGTTCTACAGTGCATCATCACCTTGTTCTATATAGTAAGTGCACTAAGAGTTCCCATCCTAAGGCAGGAAAGTCTTTATTACCCACTACCCCACCCTCTAACATTTGTTATTCATAACCATATTCATAGGCAAACTGGAGCAGGACTCTTCCAGTTGCAAATGACTAAAATCCACTTAAGTCAGCTTAAACAAAGACATGAAATCTTATTATAAGGATAAATTATGATAAAGAATTCAAAGACAGAGACCAGACTGGGCCTTCTCAGGGGACTGAGATCAGGAACCGGAAAGCTATGAGGAACCAAGACAATAATTTTATCTGTGTTTGATATGTCAGCACTGCTTCATGAAAACACCAACTCTGGAATCAAACTGCTTGGGTTTTATTTTAGTTTCAGCACTTATTTTAGTCAAGCTTCTCAGTTTTCTTACCTGTAAAATGGGGTAACAGTATCAACCTCAAAGAGGTACATAACATTTAGAACACTGAGTGACAGTCAGTAATCTGAGATTATTCTTGTTCTGCAACATAATTCTCATTCTCCACGTGCTGTTCCCAAACAAGGTAGCTCAGATCTAACGTTACATGTTTCTTAGAACAGATCAGTTGTCTGATAAACTTCCTCAATCCCAAATTTAAATTCTCAGGACAATCTGATGGGTCCAGATTGGGTTCAGTTGTTCATGCTAGCAAAAGCCAGAAGTGTTAAGTCACCTAATATATGTATAGCTGCTATGGCCTCACCTGAATGTCTAAATATTTCTGTGGTGGGAGATCATGAAGGAAGGCTGCATTATTTTTAAAAGAAAAGATTTTTCTATACTTCTCTCAACTCACTGATCCTTCTCTATTCCACAGTCACAAAAAGTCCCAATATACCTGACTTGCCTGATGTCGTATAGCTAATAATGAATAAAACTGTGGTTCAAAACTAGGTCTGACTCCAAATCCAAAATTTATTTTCACTAAATAATGCATTAGAATTGTTTACATTTATTGAGACCATATTCAGAAGTAGCCCTTAAGATAGGACTTCAAATAGTCCAAAATTAGATTTCCTGGTTTCCCCCCTAATTTTTTACTTTAAAAAAATTGGGGTGTAGCAAATATATAGTAAAGTTCACACAATCTAAAAGTTGAGCTTGATGAAGTTTTTCATATGTATACACTTATATACAACCACCTGGATCAAGATATAGAACATTTCTAACATTTCATAAGGCTCCCATACGCCCCTTCTAAGTTAATACCTATGCCCAGAGAAGTTAACCAGCATTCTGACTTTTATCATCATGAATTAGGTTTGTTCTTGAATTTCATATGAATAGAATTATATAATTTGAATTCTTTTGTGTCTATTTCACTCAACACAATGCCTATGGGATCCACCCATGTTATTGTGTGTAGCTGTTTTTCCTTTTTTATTGCTGGGTAGTATTCCATTCATTGTATGAATATACTTCACTTTGTTCCAGTTTGAGGCCATAATAAATCAAACTGCTATGAAAATTCATACACAAGACTTTTAGGAGACACTTGCATTCATTTCTCTTGGATATATTCTCAGGAGAGAAATTGCTGAATTATTGGGTAGGCCTAAGTTCAGCTATAATGAATACTATCTGTAAGTTTTCCGAAGTGACTATAACCAATTTACGCCCCCACCAGCATTAAGAACTTCAGTTGCACTATAATTTTTTTAAGCAAGGAAAATAACATAGTATATTGTGATAGTTGTATTTCTTAGTTCTGCAAATGTATTGGCTCTTTTGTTGCTGGCTTTAAGGCTAAGTTGTTAGGTAGAATAGATCTTCATTCATTAGTACCCTTACCAAACTCTCACTGTTAAGATTTCACTAAAAAATACTACCTAGAGCTTGCCATTCTTGATAGTAGGATTTCTCTCAACAATGGCACTATTGTCATTTTGGACCACATAATTCTTTGCTGTGGTGGACTGTCCCGTGCACTGTAGCATCTTTAGCAGTATCCCTGATGCTACCTGTATCAGCAGTACCCCACCTTCACTGTGACAACCAAAAATGATTCCAGATTTTGCCAAATGTCCCCCATGGGGGCACAGTCTTTTCCTGCCCTGCTAGTAACCACAATTTTCAAAGTAAGTGTTCTTGACTCTCCACATTTCATCTAAATTGAATGTTATACAGTCAATGCAGTGTTAATACAATGATGTCCATAGTTTTTCAATTCTAATGGAACACTAGAATTATCTTTTCAAAAAGGAAGCTTTTAAAGAATGCACATGCCAAGGCTCGACTTCAGAACACTGGAATGGAATGTTAGGACTTGAGCATTTTGATTGTAAAGCTACTCAGATCGTTCTAAATTTTGGCACAGTTGAGGACCACCTTAACATATTAGTCTTCCCAGGGATATATGCTTTAAAATAGATTTCTACCAATGTATTTTAAAACATCAATAGGGCATGAGACATATATGTGGGAAGAAGGCTCACAGACACTCTCAATCACACTAATTAAGTGACCACCTATAGCCACAACTACATGTTATCTTGTTCCCAAATCGGGCTTTTAAAATATTCATGTATTTCCTTTTTTGAATGATTAATGTGTTAGTCCTTTCAGCTAATTCTTACAGCTAACTCTTCTCTAATATATTCAACCTCTTTCAAAGGGGCATTTCTCACTTTTGGAAGGACCATTAACTCTCCTTGCTCGAGCCCGCTCCTACCTCTTTGGAGTGTACTTTCTCTTCAATAAACTATCTCTTTGTTTCACCTCTAAAAAAAAAAAAAAAAAAAAAAAAAGAAGAAGAAGGACCATTAAGTCTTTCATTTAAACAAATAAAAAACAAACAAACCCATATTCATATTCCCTCTCAAGTCAAACTATGTGAGAGAGAAATTCAGACAGATTCCATTTCTTCATTCATCACATTCCACTCCAATCTAGCTCTGGACCTATTACTCCAACAAAATAGTCCTTGAGACGGTAATTGATGACCACGTTACTAACTCCAATGGGTGTTATTCAGGTCTTATTTCACGTGACTTCCTAACAGCATAGGACACTATTCACCACTCCTTCCTTGAAGCACTTATGCCTTTGCCCTCCATTGCACAACACCCTTCTGAAATCTGCAACTCCATATCCAGCTCATCTTCCTGTACTTAACCAAAAATTAATGGAAACTTCTTCACTGCAAACCCCTAGGTTTGTTTTCCAGTCTACTTCACATGTATGCAAGACTTTATAATTTCTCCCTACACACTTAACGGTTTTTATTTTCAGTCTAGATCTCCCTTTTCAGTTCCAGACTTCTACCCAAAAGCCTCTTGCATGACTCAAAGGCATCAGAAACTCAGTGAGTCCGAAACTAAATTTAAGTCACCAATCCTACCCATCTCCAAACTTACTATCATTCAAGTGGATGTCCACACCATTAAGCTCCATTTCATTCCACTGCATGTATAGCTGGCTCCCCTCCTCTTCCTAACCCTGAATCCAATTATATCAACAAATCCTGTGGAGATGTCTTTCCTTATTTACTCTCCCCACGTCTGTAACACCACTCTGGGGCCCATCAAGTTATTTTTAATCTTTTAACCTCCTTCTTATTCATTTAAGAATACTGTATCTATTTTGACCTGCCTTTTTTTTTTTTTTGAATTTACAGTTAAAAGTTTCAATTTGCCAATTCCAATCTTACCACCCAGTTTAAAATCCTTCAAGGGTTTCCACTTGTTCCAAGGAAAGAACCGACTTCTTTCCCTGGTCTTTGATCCCTGAGTGGGCTGGCCTCTGTGCAGCTTCATTTCCCTCAGTTCTGTCTGTTCCATTAGTACTATGCTTCTTGTAGTCCCTTACAGATATGGTGACAATGTAATTTATCACCCAAACCAGGACACTTCCAAAAATAAAAGAAGCCTATCCTTGGCAAATGGGATATAAGTGGACATCATCTCTCAGGCCCCAGAACTTCTGCCCATGCTGTCTCTTTTACCTGGAAAGCTCTTCATTTCAATTTTTTGTAATTCACATGAATTCTTCAGTTCTTAAATCATGTCACTTCCTTTGGGGAGACTTTTCTGACGAGCATTCTCCACTATGAATTCTCACAGCACTACATACTTCTTCATACCATTTTTCTGTTATGATCTGGCAGTGTGATTTTTCCTGCAGTAGACTTTAGCTATTGAAAGTGTCTGTTTTTGTTCTATTATAATCCCCTCTCCCTAGCCCTGGCAGAATTTTTTGGTATGCCATTTATTGAATGAATATCAATATAATGCACTGGGGACACACAGCGTCTGCACTTAAGGAACTCACAATGTAGTATGAAAACAAAGGCTTTACTATAATACAAGGACATGCTGCACTTACAGAATACACATTTTTGAAGTCCGACGGGGGAGGTAAAAGAGCTATCTGACTCCTCAGACAGTGTCAGTACAAGTACGTCAGGGCACTCAAACAATTCCTGACAATTTACTTAAACTTACAGGAGATGGATTCATAAGATAGATGGACTGTATCCATTTACAATCAGAGCCATATCTTTCCAATGACCTGAAGAAATGTGTGGCAAGAGTATCAGGTGTCTGCTAAGAATAATGGGAGGAGATACTTGGGTCAAACTATGAAAAGACTAAGTAATTAAAACATTAGGTATGCAAATGTATGTGACATATTTAAATATATGGATTTAAAGCAGGGAAGGGATTTCAGAAGATTTGAAGTCTGATGGAAATCTATGGTGAGGTAGAGGGAAAGATGTAGAGAAAATAAAGCCTAAGTAAAAAAAAAGTAGTGGGGATTAAGAATAAAAGCTGAAGACAGCATAGATGGACAGTAAATAAAGGACTTGAGGGAGAAGAAGAAAGGATACAGCATCACAGCACCAACTTGATATTTTGAGTTACCTACTTAACTTTTTTCTTACTTGGTGTGCTCACTTAATTTTGTAACTAGAGAAAGTAAAATCTTTGTATCCACTTACTGGTTGTTTGATTTTATACATAGTTGCCTGTAAGAAATTTCCATTTGGAAGTTAACTTGTGGTGATTCAAGAATTTACTAGTAAAAATCCCAATACAGTGGCCATAGACAAGGTAGGTATCAGAACAATCAGGGAAATTTTTCCAAACACTACCCAGAACCTAGGAATCCTGCATATCAGAAGAGGGGAGCATTGGGAGTATCAGGCATGTGTAGTTAGGAAAAAATTTCCTAGGTGACTGACTCCTGCCCAATCCTGAAAACCATACCTTCTCAGTTTCTCCTATAAATTTTATGATTAAGAAAAAAAATGTAAATTTTCACTAAGGTGACTTGGGATTTTATTAATTCTGTTTATACAGGACTTTGTAAATATAAGTATCATGGTTGGAAAGCTCTTCCTCTGTTTCGCAAGAACCTGGTGGATGATGCCATAGATTCAGATCCTAGGGTATTTTAATGTTATCCTGATTGTTTCAGCATTTTCTCATATGCAAATCCTTGAAGCAACAGAGAACATAATTATGGAATTAAAATCTTATCTTGGCATCCAAACATTAACAGAAAAATCAGAGTTAATCATTATCTTCATGTTACACATCTCACAATTATGGATAAGCAATTCTCAATCTACCTCCACCAAAGCGTGCCCATTGGTAACTAGCCCTGGTAGCATTAAGGACCCACAAAGTGCTATTTTGTAAATGTAATATTCTTTTCAAAGAATATCAAATTACCCAAGTAGGAAATCAGGTAATAGAGAAATCTTGATTGATATTAATACTCAGGGATTTTTGCAAGTCATGTATTCAGATTATCAACTGCTTCTCTATTGTTTGTAGTACTAATAGGTTGGGATAAAGACAGATTATTCAAAGAAAATGAAACTAAGAATTTAACTGTGCAGATAACAAATGATAAAAAAAAAAGTTCCAATGTTTTACTTACCTTGCATTGCTCCACATTCTCAGCAGTCATTCTAAAATTCTGTGGAGTCATAAAGTTTATTAGGATTTTACCAGATACATAAATCTTCAAGCACATCACACATGTATATACGAGGGAGGGCTGATAAATTTTGCCTCCATTGTAATTTTGTTTTTGTTGTTATATTAGACATATCTGGATATAATCGGTTCTGTGTAGTCACATACTATCTCCCCTCCATTGTTCTTGACCTTGCACAGAGAGATGCTTACATTTTTTCACCTAGCGCACACTGAGATGGAAGAATGTTCAGATGTTTGATTCAAAGATCATGCTGTTAGTGAATTCTTAACAGAAAAAGTTCTAGTTTTTCTTTGTTTTTGAAAGTTTTGAAAAAGAAGATAAGGATTTCTTATAGAAGATCATTACAGGTGATGAAACTTGGGTCCATCATCTGGACCCAGAGAACAAAAGGCAGCAGTCTATGGAATACCACCATAAGGGACCCCCTTCCCAGCTGAGTTTTGAATTTTTTCAGCTGATGTTATTCCTAATGGTGGTCTTCCATGGACTGCCTTTTGTTCTTGGGGTCATAATGATGAATCCAAGTTTCATCACCTGTAATGATCTTAAGAAATCCTCACATTCTTTTTTCAAAAACTTCAAAAAAACTAGAGAACTTTTTTTGCTGTTAAGAACTCAACAACATGCTATTAGAACTAAACATCTTAATACTCTTCCATTTTGATGAGCACTGAGTGAAAAATCTGTGTGTGCAAGGTCAAGAATGATGGAGGGAGATACCATGAGACTACACAGAACTGGTTATATCCAGATATGTCTAATGTAACAAAAAATATTACAGTGGAGGCAAAACTTATCAGTCCACCCTGATATGAAATGGCAAATCGTTTAAAAAGGTTTGACATATGCTTTCAGAAAACATAGATTATGTCCATACAGTAGTAATAAAAATATAGTATAATTATATTTGAAGACTTGATCTAATGCCTTTGATTACAAGTCTTTATCTCTCATGGCTACTGCTTTTTGGGGGCTTTATTTTTTACTTACCACTACAGTAATCCAAGAAAGAAATCAGTAGGAGGTATAGGAAGTTCCTATCTTTAAGGCACCTTTATCATATTTTTAAGCATAATATTAAAAATTAGCATACAATACCTACTTTTTGAGACTTCAGAGAAGGAAATTTATATGATCTTGTTATTTTTCACTACCCAGCATCACAGGTAATTTAAAAGAGGCTGAACACAGGTCATTTTGGAAACTATGGTGGTGTTTCATTCCTTAATCACAGATAATACACTTTTTTTTAGTAGATGTGTACCTGTTTGCCTTCCCTCCCGTACTCCAGGGTGAAGATACATTTCTATATAATGAACACATATTTGGAGTTGTTTTGAGATCTTTTTGAAGGCTTTGAACCAAACTGTTTAAACAGCTGGCAGACTAAAACTTGAGTATTTTCCACACGTTGAAAACTAAGTATTTTGGGAATGCAGTTACCACATTCAAACTCATCTGACTTGGAAGGTGGGCCTTTACATCAAATCAAATAACCAAAGAAGGGAATCAGAAGGTTTCAAAATTAAGTTCGAGTGATTCAAGACTTAACTGTGGACCAGAAAAATAATGAAGTGTAAAAAAGCTTTCATTTAAAAAATGTTTTAAAAAAGAATGAGGCAGGACACCATCGTGCTTGAAACGATAGTGTATTCTTCGGCACATCTAAAGGGTTGTATCTGAGGCCCGCAGTTACAATTATGAAAGAAACCGTCAAGTAGATTGCAGCACGTTAAACCGAGACAGTTACTAACTTCCCTCGAGCTGCTTTTTTGTTGTGATTCTGCACCGCACTCTCCACCTCGCCCTCCAGGGAGGGATCCTTAGAAAGGTTGTAAAAGGTTTTTGTTGTTGAATCTGAACCAGGCTTGGGCAACCCACAAATGAATCAAGAAGTGGCACAGGATGTCAACAACTCCGTTTCTATTTTCTCTCATTCTCAGGTGCCCCGCCTACAAAGGGTAGTAAGCCCCCGAGGGAGCCTCGGTTGCAGGTCGCCTAAGCGTAGGAGGCGGCGGGAGGTGACCACAGTTGCCCAATAGTTGGGTTCACAGGCTGCCTGGTGTGACGCAGCTGCCCCCTTCCCGCCCCTCAGTGTAGGCGCTCAGACGGGGCCGAGGCCTGGGCGGCCGGACCCCACGCACGACTCGATACTCTCGGCTCATTCGCGGCTCCCAGAATCTCATCAAAGTCTTCAGCATCTCCCTACCAACACCCCTCGCTTCCACGGTTCCTTCTCAGTCAGGCCAACGTGACATTCTTGAGCAGCTTTCCCGAGTTACAGTAGCGTCCACACCCGCAGGGAGCGAGCCTGAAGCTCCCACTTCCCGGAACTCAACTCAGGGCCACTAAGGGAGGACACCCAAGCAAGGATCGGTGGCCCACTGCCGTGGCCAGAGTCCGGCGGCCTCCGCGCGAGCTCCCAGCAGTGCGCGTGCGCGCACTCGCAACTTCAGCTCCAATCGCTTTCTTCCTACGCCCCACGACTCCACCGTAGCCCCTCCCACCGCCCGCGCGCCAGTCTGAGGATTCGGCGTGCTCGCGCCCGCTAGCTCACCCGCCTGCCTCGCGCTGAGTGGGGAAGGGGAGTGAGCAGAGGAGCTTACGTCGCGCGGGAGGCGGAGGAGACGGCGACCTCGGTGGCGGCGGCGGCGGCTACGACGGAGACGGTTGCGCTCGCTCTCTCGGCGTCATGGCGGCTGCCGGGAGCCGATAAGCGGCGGGAGCGGGAGCGCGCGCGTGGCAGCGGCGACGACGACGGCTAATTACTTCTCGCTCTTGCTGCCCTCGCCGTTGGTGCTTCAATAATGAATTGATTGTTAGATCCGCTCCGCAGGGGATCGCGCGTTGGTGCCGCGGGCCGGGGCTTCCCCTTCTCCGCGTCCTTCCCCTTTCCCCTCCCCTTCACGGACTCCTGCTTACCCCGAGACGCCCGGAGCCCGAGGACTCACTTGGCGGCGGAGACCGCGGGCCCGGGCGCGGGGGAGGCCTCTGATTCTAGTCGGCTCCTTCGGCCCCGCGAAGCCTGCACTCCAGCGGGTAAGAAAAAGGGCGGCAGGCGGGTCTGGATGGTGGGGAGTACGGGGACCGGCGGGGCGGAGGGCGGAGGCAGCGCGGTGTCCGGGCTGCGGCCCAGCGGCCGGGCGCCGGGCGAAGGCCGGGCTGCTCTGCGAGGGCTGGCGGCGGCGGCGGCGGATGGGCTCGACGCTTAGGGGGCGTGTGAGTGGAGAGCGCAGGCCGGCGCCGCGGAGCGCATCATCCCGCCGGACAGGCAGGCAGCTGGGGTGGTGGACCCCGGGCCTCTTAGGTGTGGGGCTTGTGAGGCCGCGAGGGGAAAGAGCTGCGAGGGACGAGTGGCGAGCGTTTAGCTAGTGCGTGGGTCCCACTGCAACCCAGGTTCACTCACTGCACGTGGGGAGCAGCGAGAGGGGGAGGGGGCGGCGGCCCGGGCGAGCCTGGGAGGGCGCGGCGCGGGTCTGCGGGAAGTTTGAGGCGGGAAGAGAGACTCCGGGACCGGGATGGAGGCCTTGGGAGGTAGGCAGGCTGGCGGGAGTGGGTGGTGGTGGGGCGGGGGCGGTGCGTTCGGGTGGGAGGCTGATAGGAGTTTAGCTGCGATGGATGGATGAGGGAGGAGGAAGGTCTCCAATCTCTTATCGCGTACCGCTTCGTAAACTTAGAAGCAAAGCAATTATTAAAAGACAGGGGCATGGAAGAGAATTGAAGAGGTTTAACAACTTAGAGAAGAGTCATTGTTAAGACACTTGAAAGGCTGGAGAGAGCTACGTGCGCTTGGAGCTTCGGAACTTACGGTTGTGAGAAGGGTCTCAGCAAGAGGACTGACTTAACTCGTGGAAGAAAGATGAGAGGAGGAAAGGAAGTTGCAATATACAGAGAAAGCCATTTTGAGGGGCGAAAGGAAGGTGAAAAGGAAAGAACGAAAACAGGAGTGAACTTTCTCAAAGAAGAGTCTTCGGGAAAGAGGCAGTTTATTAGAGTAACTAGATCTTTAAGACTTGTTTAATAGTAAAGCTCTTTGACTAGTGGGAATGAATATTTAACGTTAGGAAAAAATGTTGTATGGAATAGTTACTTTTTGGATAACCAGTTCTACATTCTACTCGACTGTAGCCTCTGGAGAATTAAAACCCCCATCTAGATGCAGAATTTGCTATGATTGAGTTGTCAACGTCCTGTCCCCCTCTCCCTCCTCCCCCTTTTGTGGAATGGAAATAAAGGTAGGAGTGAATTCTCTTTGCTGAGGTCGGAGGACAGCTCTGCTCTCAGTGGGCTCTCGGTACTTTCTGGCTGGGGAAGGATCTGACGTCTCTTTCCCCCGCTTCTTCCTCTCCCTCCCCTGCCAGAGATCTCCTTTGTTTATTCGTGGATGGCTTGTAGGTGACTCTCCAGTGTTGTGCTGAAATCTTGAAAGGTGGAAATGCTGTGTCTTGGTCTGTGATTTTTGCCTCAAACCTCTTACTTAAAAAATCATAGTGTATGTTCCATTACTTGTTTAAAACATGGAATCACTGCAGGTTCAAACTGGACAAATACTATTTATTTTTCAATCCATTATCAGTTTTCCTATGAAATAATATTTATTTTGGCCTATACATTTTTTGTTAAGATTATATGACATCTTTTAATTCTGTTCTCGTGAGTATTTTCAAAACTTTACCTCACTTAAGTATATGGAATTCTTCATGATAGAAATTAGTGCTTTTATCCTCCTCACTTCATTTGTTTGACCAATATTTAATGACTCCATTTTCTGTTATTGGGATGTATGTGTATATTATATACTACCACTTTGCAGTAGTTATCTATTACGTATATTTACATATTGCCACTTAGTTGGAATTAGCCTGAAAGTTTTATCACTCCACAAATATTTTGATTTCTTCTGTCAAAATAAGCAGTGGGGTGATAAGTTCTAGTAGTCAGTAATGTAGTTAATAGAAGCCTAGGTATTTTGAGTAAAAGGTCTGTATTCCCTTTCTTTACCACTCTTAATCTAAGTGACTCAGATAGATTTGTATGTTTTAAATAGACTTTATAATCTTTTTCTCTACAGGAAAATTTCATACTTTCTTAATAAAATTTTTTTAGGTGACTTAAAAAGGGTCCCAGGAAACCTGTGAATGTTGAAGATCATTCATCTGTGAATTTTTGATATTCAAGGAGGAGTCAATATTTATATTCACCTTTAAACTGGGAAGATTTATATTTTAAAACTTGGAGATATTTACAATGAATGGGCACAGTGATGAAGAAAGTGTTAGAAACAGTAGTGGAGAATCAAGGTAAGCATTTTATTAAGTATTTATTATGAGGAGAATTGAAAACTTGTGTAATTCTTTTTAGTTTTCCTAGTAGGCAGCAGTTTTCAGATTCAGATTCTTCCTCTTAGCTATCCAGATAGTAAAAAGTTTCTAATATATGTATGAAGCTTTGTTGATAATACAAATTTTAATTGTTTTTCGATTGAGGTACACAAAAAAGAATTTAAATATAAAACATTTGTGTTACTTAAAACTCTTTGGAGGTTTCTTTAGGTTAGTAATTGAAACTAGAACAAGCATAAAAAAGAGACATTGAAATTGATTTGACTGTTAACGCACTCTCCAAATAAAGTCAGTAAGAATTTCTGTACTCATCTTTTTCTGGCATATTATCTTCTATAACTGTACTTAATATATAGTAGCTGCTGGCCACATATGACTATTTAAATTAAATAAAATTACAAAATATTGAAAATTCATTTAGTCAGCCACGCTAGACACATTTCAAGTGCTGAATAATCACTTGTGTAGTGGCTACCATGATGGACAGGTGTAGTTAGAAAACATTTCTATTACGCAGAAAGTTCTTTTGGACAGTGATGATCTGGACATTTGTTAATTAATGCAATGCTTTTTTATCCTTTTTTTTTTTTTTTTCCAAATGTGGATTTTAATTATACATGAATGAGTTAAGAGTTCTTACTTTGGCCATCCATGTCTTTGTAAGGAAGGTAGAGTTTATGGGAATAAGCCATTATTTTAATGTGTAAGAAACCTCTTCAACTACAGACTCATTAAATTCTTCTATATTCCCCAAAGTTTGTGTTATCTGCACATTAATAATACAGTCCATGTAGTTATACATACTTATTATTTGTAGAGCTCAGTAATATGGACTTTGGAGTCAGACTCCCTGATTACTTATCCCAGTTATACTTACTACTAGCTATGTGAGTTAGGACAAATTATTTAACCTGAGGCTTTGATTTTTGTACTATAAAATGGGGATTACAGTATTATTTATCTTGAAGTTCAGGATAAAGTGAGATACTACATAGAAAGGACTTAAAATATTTGTTTGTTATAGTTAACATTGTGTTTTCTGTAACATATAGGATACTACATAACTGAAACAATTATAATGATGGACAAGAAATAAGAAAAGTTTTGTCAGTTTAGGAGGGTTTCAGTGAAAATGTTGGATACAAAATTAAGCAATGGTTTAATGTATTTGACCTGGGACTAGGAATTTTCTGGTCATGCTAGGGATACTTTAGTTTATCAGCTTTCACAGGCCGACTATTTAGGTAACAAAAACATCATAGATAAAAAGGAGCAGTTACAGAAAGCAGCATGCTTTAGTTGAACAAGTATTGGTCCAGGAGTTATAAAACTTTAGTTGAAACTCTCTGTACTAACTAGTTCTGAATGATTTCCTAACTGTAAAATAAGAAGAGTTGAGCTAAATGATTTTGAAATTCATCTTACCACTTTACAAAGTATAATAAGGTATCAGACAACGGAGTTTGACTAGAATCATCAGAGTTGAGAGGTTAGATTAGAAAACTTGAATCTCAGCTTTGATTCAAATCTCTATAGGTATATCGACTAGTTAAGTGAATAGGAGAGTCACATTGTCCACATACTCTTACTCATTAGTGAGCAGTGAAATGGTTAATATGTAGAAATATCTAGAGGAAACACAGGAACCAAACTACCCACAAAATAGGAAATAAGACTCTTGAGCAAATCCTGTAGTTGAGTATGCAAAGAGATCATGTGCTGTTATATTCTGACCCCTTACCTTTTCCAATAATCTTCTATTTATTTTGCTGCCATATCTAAAGCACAGGGGAATACAATAAGTGAAATTGGATAATATAGGTGAAAAGAAATTAAACCTTGTGAAGTCAAATTACTTAGACTCTTTTACAATGCATATTTATTTTTAAATAATTGCAGAGCATGTTCTTTCATCATTCTGAAACATTATTCCCACATACGGGTTTTACGTGCTTCTAAGTGTGGTTATCGAGTTATCTAGTTCTTGCAACTGTCTTGGTGTTTATCAGGGGGACCTACTTCTATTTTGCTTTCATTTTCTTCCTTCCTGCTGTGTTACGCTATCCTTTTCCTTTGCTGTCATTGTTACTAACCTTCACATTCTTCCCCTACACCCCCAAGCTTTTATAACAAGGAAGCATAAAGAAGGGAGATTGTACATAGTTTAAAAAATGAGCAGATGAACTTTATAGATATAGGGTTTGTCTTGCAAAAAATCAAAAGTTACCTTAACTATGAATATTAATATGGAGTGATAAGAGAAGAAATATGCCCTGCTTTTAAAATTGATATACATTGTAAATTTGATTTTTATTGGCTAGAATTTTTAAATGTATTTTTGCTTCAGATTTTTTTTTTCCTTTATGGAAATTTATGAAAATGAAATAGAATTAAGCAAGAAATTATTTGGCAGTTTTGGTTGATGTAATTAGCTTTCTACTAAAAAATACTCTTTTGGGTTCTTTCCATGTGGAAAGCTCTCGAACTGTTGACTGAAAGGAAGAATACACAGGAAAATGTCTCTCTGGCTATGCTGTAACTGTCATTTTTGAAGCTTATTTACTAAAAAATGTGGGTCAGGATGCACCTGTACATCAATTTCAACTCAGCACTAAGTTTATTTTATAACTGAAGTTTTCTAAAGGTACTACTGCAAGATTTCATAGCATCAGTTTCTCAGCTGTTTGGATTTATGTTATTTGCAGCCAAGTTTTTCAAATCCTATTTAGATATTTTTATTTGAAAGTTATCTTGAATGACATAACAATAGTTTTATAGGTAAAGACCAAAATATATAGTCACATTTTGCTAATTTTTGGATGATTGATATATGCTTAATACTCAGAAGAATCTCTCTGCTTGCCTGTAGATTAAATTTTCAATAGTATAAATTAGGCCATGTAAATTTGAGAATTTATTTGAATCATTGTAATTATTGTCTATATATGATGCTCTTGAAAAATTCTTACAGAATGTGGGAACTTGCTGGTGATATCTGATAATGTTCTTAACCATTTAGCATTAATCTATGGTTGGCACTTGATCTTTGTTGATCTGATTCTTAGAATTCTTTTTTTGATAGCTTTTTATAACAGTGACAGTGCTTGGTTTAATATATTTATATGTGTTTTAAATATGTATAGATTTTATATTTACTTAGAGGAACCATGTTGCATTTCAATTTCCCTGACTTATAGAAAATATTTTAAATATCGTTTTATGCTTCAAAAATCTTAGGATCTGAATTTTTAAAGTGTTTTGGGTAGGCAGTGAATAGGGAATAGGATCAATGGAAATGTTCTAAGTCAGGAGTGTCCATCCTTTTGGCTTCCTTGGGGCACACTGGAAGAATTATCTTGGGCCACACATAGAATACACTAACGATAGCTGATGAGCTAAAAAAAAGGCCCATGTGTAATTTTTGTAATGTTTTAAGAAAGTTCACGAGTTTGTGTTGGGCTACATTCAGAGGTGTCCTGGGCCACAGGTTAGACAAGTTTGCTCTAAATGAAAATCTCCTGTCTAGAAATTCAGTCTTTTTTTTTTTTTTTTAATTCATTTTTATTGTTAGACTTATTGGGGTGACATCTGTTAGCAAGGATTACATAGGTTTCAGGCTTACAGTTCTACAGTGCATTGTCAACTTGTTGTATAATAAGTTCACCACCTAATGTGAGTTCTCTTTCCATCACCTTATATTTAGCTCCCCCCCCTCCTCTCCCACCCCCTCCCCTTTCTCCCCTCCCTAACCCATTCGTCCCCAAATAAACATTAAACTATTGATTGTGTCCATGGGTTATTTGTTTGTTCATTGCTTTTTTTCTTTGCTTTCAGTTTTATATTCCGCATATGAGTGAAATCATGCAGTTCTTTGTTATTTCTGTCTGGCTTATTTCACTTAGCATGATGATCTCCAGGTCAATCCATTTTGTCGCAAATGGCAATATTTTATCTTTTCTTACAGCTGAGTAATATTCCATTGTGTATATGTACCACAGCTTCTTTATCCAGTCATCTGTCGCAGGGCACTTTGGTTGTTTCCATGTTTTGGCCACTGTGAACAGCGCTGCGATGAACATTGGGGTACATAAGTCTTTGCGGACAAAGGTTTTCAAGTTCTTTGGGTAGATCCCCAGAAGGGGGATTGCT
>PVJL010015918.1:0-22632 GCA_004026885.1 Lyroderma lyra
GAGGAATAACATGAACCCCCAGATTTTTAAGAAAAGGCTTAAAAATAGAGCCCGCACAGGTGCTCGGCGCCGGGGAGCCCTTCACGTTCACACAACAAACACGTGAGTTGTCTTTGTTTCCCCGAGACACACCAGCAGCAGACTCTCACGTCGTGGTAGCCGTGCGGTCACTGAGCAAACCCCCGTACACACCTGCTGCCAGCGGTTAGGGCTAAGTCCCCCCTGCTGGTCACTCACACCTACTCTCTCTGCTTTTCATTTCTGCTTCCTGTGTTTATTTCCGTTCCCCTTCCAAACGTTCCCGGCGTTTTCTCTTACTTTGTAATACCTGTTTCACACTAGGACCATATACTCTGCCCTTCCCGGACACATGGCTTTTTATTTTTTATTGTAAGACTTACTGGGGTGACACTGGTTAAGAAGAATGACACAGGTTCCAGGTGTGCAACCCTACAGCTCTGTGTGCTGCGTTGTGTGCTCACCACCCAGCAACAGCTGCATAGACGTACGTACCCCGATGTGCATCGCAGCGCTGTGCACGGTGGCCAAGACGTGGAAACGACCACAGTGCCCTGAGACAGGTGACAGGATAGAGCGGCTGTGGTGCACACACACAATGGGATGTCACTCAGCTGTAAGAAAAGACGAAACACGGCCATTTGCAACCAAGTGGATGGACCTCGAGACCATCAAACTGAGTGAAACAAGCCAGACAGAGAAAACCAAGGGCCACACTGCGTACTTCCTGATTGCTGCATTTTACCTCACTTAATAGATCGCTGTCCTACGGTTTGATACCTTTGCATACGCCACTCGTTATTTTACTGTACTGTCAGAACTGTGTCATCTCCTGAAGCTATTTTTAACACACGTACATAACTCGTAGGCATTGGCTACAGGCGCAATCAATGTTGACCGTAGCCCCGGCAGCACTGCTGCACCCACTTTAGAGTCCAGATTTCGAGAGGTTCCTAAAATACACATTGAAATTGTAGCTCTTTTCGCCTCATGGAAACGTGAAAAGTTTATGTGAACAACGGGTCACCGGTGCGAGAATGTTCGCCAGTCCAACTTACGCCGTCACGACGCACCGAAACCGGTGGCTGGGAGACACGTGAGTAAAAACAGTGCTCCCCGTGCTCCCACTTGCAGGGTGCAGAGTCACAGAACCATTTCTCACGCCTGCTCCGGAAGAAGGCAACGGGACGGCCGGATACAAATCCCGTTCAGCGGGCAGTTCGTTGGCTAAGATTGAAGGTTGACATAACATTACCTTCAAACGCTGAAAATCTGTTCTCGGTTCCCCAGCTGCTCTCGCCAAGCTGGACACCAATGACTTGAGAACTGTCACCGGTCGTGTAGGCTGTGGTCACACGTGATGGAAGGGAGGAGCAAACCTTTGAAGAAACGACGCATGCGATCAGCTAGGCCCAGGTTCGTTTGGGCCATGAAGGACGTGGTGGGACCTAATCACCTTGTAGTGAATAAATTCCACCGTGAAACTGCACCAAGGGGCCCGGCCCGGGTCGTGTTCTAGACTCTGCACAGCGCTGAGGAACGTCAGTGACGCACGCCAAGTGCCACCTGCCTTTGGAATACCTACGCACGGCGCGTTGGCCACCATCTGCTACCACGGCTGTCTTCTTTCCAAGTCCGTCGGCTCCGAAGCCTCCCCACCTCTGCCGAGTGACCAGCTGCACTTCCGTAGGACTCAGATGAAGCCGACGCTTCTGAGTTCAGTGTCACGCGCTGAAAACCGCGGTCCCCACCAACGGCGTTCACACGTGAGAAGAGTCAGGCTGGGGGTCGTTAGCTTCGTTTTGGCACTCCTGATACTTCGCTGAGGCAAAAGTCCAACGTGCAGGGTTTTTGTTTAAATTGCAAACTCGTTCTAAAAATGTCTGGAAGTAGAACCGATGATGTCTACGATAATAACCAGTCCGAACTTTTTACTAGTTACGCTGCATGTTTCACATATGGTTCAACGGAAATGTTGCCTTTGCAAGCGTCTGACGATTTACTATCCGTAGAATCGATGTGTGAAATATTAGGAGAAAATAATGGAAGTCATTACCAGGCTGATAAGGTCATCTCCAACGCAGCTGCACATCTGGCCAGCAGAAATGTCCGCCCCGGTGCCCCTTCTCCTTGTACTTGTGCAAGGATGAAAGGCGAGGAAGGACGATTACACGTCTAGGATCAAACATACTCCGCGAAGCCTTTATTTCTAACAGATGATGAACAACGAGCCCCCGATGCGCGCTTCCTAAGGTGACGGCTGGAAACGCGTGTAATGCAGAGCACCAAGGGCAACGGTGAGATTAAGGAGGGGCAAGTGCCCACGTGTTTTGCAACAAAAAACGATGCGAAGTGAGAGAACTGGGAAGATTCTTCAAGGATTCAGATCGGAAAACGTACTGAAGTCACACCAGGTGCATGCACGCGAGTCACCGAATGTCTGGTACACTTAGAGTGGACAGCCATCCACTCTCCAGTATTTCAAAACCTGACACCGTTGGAGGTCTCTGAGACACTGGGATGGCTTATGCAAATTGCTGGAATGTTCCAAACAATGTCATGGGTCCCTTTAAATCTGTACATTCTGTGCCTTCTCAAATGACTTTATAAATATGGTCAGTCTTAATGGTTCTTTTCTATGACAAAGAAAAGAAAAATCCTGACTCCACAATTCAAATATATAGATAGATAATTAAGAATGCTAGACAGCTACCTTGTATAGAAGATTGTGCTGGTTTTTTGTTTAAATAATCTGTATTTTGTACAAATGCTGTATCTAACTATTGAAACGCGTTTTAGATCCTTTAAAAGTCAACAAGTATCCAATTCAGTTCATAAGGACCCCTGCCTGAGACAGCGCTGAGCCTGGAAGATCAGGTGCAGAGAAACTGAAGTGCATCCTGTGTTGTACGACGGGGAGCAGCGTTGGAACCTTCCAGACCCTGTCACTTCCCAGGAGAACGGAGGCGAACTGAATGTGACCGAACCGACGCCAACGCAGAGGCAGAGACAAGCCCTGTCACTGAGTCAGACGCATCTCCCGTCAGCTCACGCGTCTTCTCTCTTGTAACTACACGCGAATCCTGAGCGACGGGGCTAGACTGAATGTTGGATGCATGCACACACACGCACACACATGCACACACATGCACACTCACATGTGCGCACACGCGCACACACGCATGCACGCTCACATGCGTGCACACACGCATGCACTCACATGTGTGCACGCACGCACGCACACTCACATGTGTGCACACGCACGCACATGCACACTCACATGTGTACACACGCACACACATGCATGCACACTCACATGTGTGCACAGGCACACACACGCACTCACACACACACGTGCACCCCTGGGTCATTTTAGGAACAGCCTTGATAAGAGAATTTGTTTAGCTGCTGCGTTTGGTGCATAATTGAAGACGGGGCTCACGGGGAGTAAGCTCAATGCCACAGCTTCCTGCACAACATCAAGTCGAGCACGTGTGTCAGGACAGCCCAGCTCCGCCTATGGCCAGCGCTCCGAGCCGTCGTGGGTCACGTCGAGGCTGGTTCCCTGCGGAAGCGCTGGCGTGCTTGACCGCGACGGGAGGACACTGCGCTGGGACCAGGCTGGGCGTCCAGCAGGGGACACGGCTGAAACGCTGGGCGTGCCCTCTGCCCCGGAGCCGCGCCGCAGGCTGCTGGCTCGCCCACCGGGAAGCAAACCACGTCCGTGCGAGCATAGGCTTCACGTTTCACGGGCAGCAGCGCCCCAAATTGTGCTTTCTTTGGTAACGATTGTAACCTAGTTGCGGAAGTTTAAAAACTTAGGATTTTCGAACAAATTATTTTAGTGGCCTAAACAGGCTCTTTGTACCTGGGTGAGATGATACACGGCCGGGACCTCCAGGTCCAAGTGTGAGCTTGAACTCATTTGACCACGCTCTCTGACGACAGGGACCGCTCTCCAAGCAGAAAGGACGTGATGTGAGACGTGAAAGACAACACAGACAGGCGGAGTGACAGAGTGCTAGCGGTGGGCTACACCAGCCACGGTGCGGCCCGAAATCCTAGTTCTCTGACGGGGGCTATCGGGAAAGTCTCATCAAGTGACACTAAATACAACTTCTCAGGACCCTTCATTTTTGTGGGAAATTAAGAAAAATCCTGGAAATCGAAAAGTGGCATCCTGCATGCAATGTGTTTCCCAAATGTATTTGGAAATAGCACTTTTTTTTTTTTTTTTTGCTGTGAAGACTTAGGGGAAAATGAGTCAAGTTAATGATTCCATTACATCATAGAAATCCAAGTTGAATAAAAAGCCATATAGACAGACAAACCCAGACTCTAAGAGAAGAGAAGGATGTGAACAGTGTAGAACTATCACACGGCCCAGAAATCCCTCTTCTGGGTATCTACCCAAAAAATCAGAAAGCATTTATCTGTAAAAATGTAGGTTTGGGCCTTTATAGTTCATCACAGCGCTGTTCGCGGTGGCCAGGACACGGAAACCACCACAGTGCCCTGCGACAGGCGACTGGATAGAGAAGCCGTGGTGCACACACACGATGGATGTCACTCAGCAGCAAGAAAAGACGAAACACGGCCATTTGCGACAACGTGGATGGACCCGGGATCGTTAAGCAAAGCGAAATAAGCCCGACGAAGCCGAGAACCACACGACCCCCCTCAGACGTGGGACGCAAAACTGAAAGCACCAAACGAACAAGAGAAACCAACAAGCAAAGGCTCACGGGCACAGACAGCAGTTTGGTGCTTCCCAGAGGGGCAGTGGGGGGCGGGAAGGGCGAGGGGGTCCAATACCGTGTCCGGCAGGAGCAGCGCTCTCCTTAAAGCGTGACGTAATGCAGGTCCGACACTGCCATGTCACAGCGTCGCAGGCCTATGATCTTGGCCCAGATCGCCAGCGCGTACAAAGCGGGGGGCCCTGCACGTGGTGATGGGAGCAGAGCGACTGTGGGTGTGAGCCAACATGCAGCACGTGGCTCGTGTATTACAGAAACGTACACGCGACACTTCTATGGTTTTGCCAAGCAGTGTCACCCCAGTAAATGTAATAAAATTTAAAAAACTGGGGGACTGCCTGCGTTGTCGGGGAGCTTCTAGAAACACTGGGCAAGACCACTGCAGGTTTGGCATTACGAATTTGGGGGTTCAGGCTGGTTCTTTTTTATTGACTCTTAGAGAGAAAGTGTTCACCCCAAAACTCATGAGACTGCTCCCCTTAAATACCTAAATAAAAATTGCAATGACTCTACAATATGACCTTACTTCATTTCTTTTTAACATTTAATGCATTGGATGACGTGCTAAAGCCTTCTCCTTGCATCAGACTAGATGACGTTAGGGTGTGGGTGCCTGGCAGCAACGAATCCGAGCAGAAAGAGAAACCACTGCTGGGACTGGACGAGCTCGGGGACAGGCTCAAGACCGCAGAAACGATCGCGTCGAGTGGACGCTACCATTGCACAGGCACCGACGCCTACAGCCCCTTTCATTTGTAAGGGCTTGTCCACGAGCTGATGTGTCTCCGTGGTTTTGTAAGCGTGGGAGATTGACAAGAGCTGCCCCCAAGGCGGAGCTACTTAGAAGAGACACGTGCCCTGAAGGAACTGCAAACAGAAAAGCAGCAGAACGCTAGCAAAAGCCTGGTGTGCGCGGCATGTTCAGCTCGAACGCGATTCCGAACTTGGAGGAGGGTGGCGGGGGACCGGGGGCCTCCTCGGGCACATTCCAGAACACCCTCTTCTCCAGGGATGATGCGGCCACGTGACGTAGCCCTCGGCTTCGGTGTCATTTCGGGGCAGAGTGAAGCCTGGGCAGTGTTAGGTCCCGGCTGGCTTCTCGTAACACGGACGTTTCCTCACGACTCTCATCGGGAACGATCGACAAGCACAAAAGGACATTTACTAACGTTTACTGAGACACGGACCTCCGTGTGTCTGTCCGCTTGTCTGTAAGGGGGGAATAACAATAGAACCCACTTCATGTGGTCTCTGAGAGAATTGGTGAGTTTATCAATTTGAAGGCCGGAAGGTTTTGCCTATTTGACTGCTGTTATCACTGTGAAGCCTTTAACCATCCCCTATTTAATAAACTCACCAAATTAACAAATCCTACTTCCTCCATAAAGACACAGCGATTAACGGCTAAGCGAACCGAGAAGTACCTGGCTAGAGGCCCCCTTCCTTATACTGGAAACCCCAATGCACATGGAGCCAGGCTGCAATCGTGGGGTGCAATTACCTCGTAAATAAGCTGATGTCTGAAAAAAGTCGCTGTCTTACGGAAATTTTGTTGACGACTTTTGAAATCTTTAAGAAGAAAAAGATGAGCCTCCAAAATACTGTCACGCTACCCTCAGGCGTTGAACCAGAGAAAACATTGAGATTGAATAGAAAGCATCGAAAATAGAAGTTTTCTGCATTTAGATCCTAGTTAAAATTTAACGTCTCTATTTGAAAGAAAAACAAGGGCTGGAATTGCAGAGGTCACCTTTGGTCGTAGTTTCCAACAGAAAGGAGACAGAGATTCCAATTTCTCAGCCACGGGACTCACGTGGTCCATCAGAATGTTATTTCGTGGCACGTCTTAGAAGGGCGACGTCGAACATGTGTGTGCGCGTCTGTGCGTTAGCTGTGGGGTCCACTGGGAAAATAAAGGGCCTCTCACTAGTCCGTTACTCAGACTTCCGACGTGGTGGAAGCAGTGTGAAATCCTGCACGGGCCACCTGGGCGCCAGCCAGGCCTTCTGGGACCTCACGGGCAGCGCCCGTGAGCTGGCCTTGACCTCAGTCACCCCCCACTGACCACGCCGCTGCTGACATCGCATCACCGTGCCCTCGGGATTAAGAACGCCTCAGTAATGACAGATTCCAAACTACAGATGTGTCTCCCCCTCCCGGGCCTCTGCGACGCATTTGCGCTCTGTCTGCAACGTCTTCCCTGCTTGGATGCGCTTCGAAGAACATTTATTTTCTGATAGAAACTCAAGTCTTATCTCTTAGTAGTGACGTGTCTCTGAAGAACTTACTGGTTTGATCACTGCTGTCTGGATGACACCAGTCCACTTAGCGCCATGGCTGGGTTTATCACATAATTACAGATTTTACTTATGCATTTTTCTCTCTGCCTGCAGTGGCCCCAGAGGAGGGTCCGTCCTTTAATTATATTTTAAACTCCATGCTAGGTTGAGTGCCTGGCACGCACTTAATACTCCACAAAGGGTTGCTGAACGATTCCGATACGATGACCATGCTGAGGGGTTTGAAGTTGAGAGCCACGAATACTGTTTATGAAGGTCCTGACGGTCATAACTTCCTATTAACTCTGGGTCAAGTTAAAAGTCTGCTCGGACTGTGAATTTGGGGAGAATGTGTGTGAAACCGCTGTGCATTTGAAGGCGTCTGGAATCATCAGAACGGTGTTCTAAAACGTTCTATCCGATAAGCCGTGCAGGGTGTGACGGTCCCTTTCAAAACACGCTCTGAATCTATCCGTCACTTAGTGCCCTGCGTCTGACGATGGAGAGATGAGTCAACTGAGAGTGCTCTACTTCTGCTGCTGTTTGGGAGGGACTGTTCCATCTCTGTCGTTATCGCCGCTTACAAACCGCATAGATACGTTGTAGTGCAGCACCGACCATCAAAAACAAGCTGTTTGCACATCGGATGGTTAAGTGGCGAGCGATGCCAGGTGACGACTTGCACGCTCCTCTGCAGATGTCATGGGAATTAGAGGCTCCCTGTCACCCACGAAAATGTATCAAAATGGTGGTGGCAAACATTGAGGCGCTCCAAGGCCACACGGTTTTAAGTAGTCTATGTGAGACTCACCTCGGGGTTCACTTTACAAAGTATTGTTTTTCTAAATATCCCAGGTAGCAGTTCCATTTGCAGGTACCAAGGTTTGCATGTGTGTGTCCCGCCAACGCCCAATGTCATGGGATTAAAAGGTGGGGCCATCGGGAGGTGGTTGAGTCAAGAGGGTGGATCGCTCTGGATGGAACTGGTGCTCGTAGAAGAGAGACCCCACAGAGCCCCCCTCGCCCCAGTGAGAAATAAATCTGTCGTTTGGATAATAAGCTGCTCAGTGCGTAGTGCTTTGACGCAGCCCCAAAGGACTCGGCCGTCTTAGATAAACCACAGAAGACCCAGGACGTAGGCTGTGCTTCGCAAGCAAGTTTAATGTGGTAAAAAACTGTATTGTCTTACAGGTTTTTGAAAAAGCAACAATAAACTTCCTGTCTGGGTTTCAATTGTATCGTTAATGTAATGAGCTAACTGGGATTGAGAGGTCAGAACTCTTATTTTTAAATTCGTAGCCCTTGAAAATTTCCTAAGGAGGGTATTTCGGTCTCTTTTTATGACAAAGAAAAGAAAGAGACAGCAGAAGAAAATGAAGGACTCGGTGCCCCCTGTAAACGCCCGTCGGACTGTCATAACGTAGCGGGGAGCTGGTCTGCGGGAACGGACGGGAGCGTGACCGTGACAGCGGTGTCCAGGCGCACACGAAAGCACACCAGCCGCCCGAGCCGACGTCCGAGCCGCGCCCTCCTCAGTGACTCACGAGCGTGTCCTTGACGTCCTTACGGACGCTCGTCCAGTAATGGTCCCATTTTCCAAAGCCCGGGACAATTCCGTTGTAATACAAGGAGGTTTTCAGGGTCTTTTCCTGGAAAGAAAGGATGATCGAAGACAGTTAATCCTGTCACCCCTAAACTTTAAAACTTACAATGACATGAAAGGCACGAAAACAAGCAGGAAAACAAAAACGAGAATCTCTCCTAAAACGTTTAAGGATAGACTTCTCAGCCAGGCAAAATCTACAGAAAATGTAATTTATACACAATTTCTATTTAAAACAACAACAACAACAAAACTCTTTCAAAATTAATTCCATGAGATATTTCCCAAGGGAGCTAATTATTTTTTGAAGTTTCAAAAACAAAGATAAGAGGAGAAATTGTAACTCTGAGTTTCTGAAATGTGCTTTGTCTCCCCCTGAGGTCCTTAAATTCTTCCCATACATCAGGCTCTCTGCCCTCCGGTTGCTGATATCAAACAGATAACAAGGAATTAATTACTGGTCCTATTTTTGACATTGGTGACGCAAGGACGACCAGCAAACCCAGGTCAAAAGACAAGTCACAGGACAGCAGGGAAGTGACAATGAAATAGCACTTCAGCGCCAAGCACTTAGGACTTGACCAGCCGCTGAGTCAAGGCCACGTTTTGTGAGCATCGTGGCTCCGATCGCAAATGCAACGAAAGGATCTCCCGGACTGTGAGCAGACCCGTCCACAGAAGGATCCAGCATGAAGCTAGCTCAGCGCAAAGGAGACGCACTCCGGGACCCTAAGCTTCACTCTGCCGTAGAGGATCGAAAAGCAGCAATTTTTCTGTTTCTCAGTTACACTGCCCTGCGCCCAGGGTCACTCTTCGGACTTGGACGAGCTGGATTTCGCCGCTCCTGGTGCCACTTCCGTTCTGTCCTGAACGGGCGTGAGTCTGAGGCAGTTGAAGGCTCTGAGGGAGGGCCCGACCCAAAGGGCCGCTCTCAACCGTGGTGACTGTCCTGGAGACCCCACGGTCGGCGACCCCCTCAGGCAGGACTGCGGGGGCGGTGACACAACGCCTCTTTCTTGTGAAACCCAGAGAACTCCGCTTTCTCGGGAGATTTTTCCGGAAGCCCATCAGACACGCCTCTGTTCTGACGGAGCCTCCCGGCCGCGCGGAAACCGCGTCTCCATCTGTCCCCGCGAGGCCCCCGTGAGAGCGCCGTGGGGCCGGCGGCTGGAGACTCGGACGCCAGCGGCCGCGCCGCGCCTGCTCTCACCGGGTTACCTTCTCAGACACCATCTTTCAAAGGGTTCTGTCTCCCGAGTGGTCCGAGTGGGATTTTGTTCACTTGCTGTGAGGTCAGACTTGGTTTGAGTTTTACGACTCATTCCATTTAGACCGTTATGATCAAAGACAGCTAAAATAGAAAAAAATATTTTTTAAATGATCTTTCTCCAAAATTGGGGCATGAGAACAGGGTCTAAAATGTATTCACTTGTCTGACGTCTTCACGGGGTCTCTCTGTCCCTGTCTGTCTGTCTCTCTTCCGTGTGGTAGAACGCACTCACGGTCCACCACTCGGTCCTGTGTCGGGGACAGCCCGGTGGCATTAGGACACGCATGTTGCTGTGTAACCGCCTCCAGAGCTTTCTCACCTTCCCAAATGGAAACCCTGCCCCACCATGCACTCACTGCCCGGCCCCCCGGCCCCGCGCTGGCGTCCCTGTGGCCTGTGCGAACACAGGGACAGAACGTGACTGCTCCGGGCACCTCCCTGCGTCGGGCTCTTCTCACCGCGCTCCGAGGCTCCCAGGCCCACCCGTGCTGGGGCCGGCGGCATGGCTGTGTTCGGGGAAGGACGTGGAGTTACTGGTCAGCAGATTAAAGCATGTATCTGAGGTGGTGAGAGTGGGAGACTGAAATGGACGGACGGACGGATGGATGGACGGACGGACGGATGGATGGACGGATGGACGGACGGACGGATGGAAGGACGGATGGATGGACGGACGGACGGATGGAAGGATGGACGGATGGACGGATGGATGGACGGATGGACGGACGGACGGATGGACGGATGGACGGACGGACGGACGGAAGGATGGACGGACGGACGGACGGACGGATGGAAGGATGGACGGATGGACGGATGGACGGACGGACGGACGGACGGATGGACGGATGGACGGACGGACGGATGGAAGGATGGACGGACGGACGGACGGACGGACGGATGGATGGACGGATGGACGGACGGACGGATGGAAGGATGGACGGATGGACGGATGGAAGGATGGATGGATGGACGGACGGACGGATGGAAGGATGGATGGATGGACGGACGGACGGATGGACGGATGGACGGATGGATGGACGGACGGACGGATGGATGGACGGATGGATGGACGGATGGGTGGATGGACGGACGGACAGATGGATGGATGGATGGACGGATGGACGGACGGACGGACGGATGGATGGGTTCTGGGGGGCCAAGAGGAAACACAGGCGCTGCCATGGCCGCACTCGCACCTCTTCCCCGCTGCACGGGACAATGAACGCACTTTTCGGAACTCCCTCATTTGTGCTTCATGTTGCACGCAGGACTCTCCAGTTCCTGCTTGGTTGGCAAATGGACAAAACCTTTGCAACAGCCTCCCTCCCTGTCCATCCTGTCCCCTAATGTCACAAGAACCAGGTTTTCCTATTAAAGCTGTGGACACGTGAGTCGTGTAAGAAGATGTCATTGTCGTAGAGCAACGCTGGGAGGGCGAAACCTGCCGAGTTAAACACAGGGTAAAACGGGCCCCAGGGCCCGGCGCCCTCGCACCCACGTTCCAGGGCCCGCTGCCCGTGCGTTTGGGAGAAGACGTGGCCCCCACTGACCCTTCTCAGGAGGACCAGCTCTCTCCAGAAACGCCGCCTGTGTCCCCCTGATGGTGGCGTCTCCGATCAGAGCGGCAGCTGAGAAGGGGGCCGGCTCCGCATCAGAAAAGCAGGTCCACCCTGACGACTAGTCTCACCTGCGGGCACACACCTGGGAGGGCAGGGGGGCGAGGCAGCCGCTGGGTTTGGGTTCTCAAGAACAACAGTGAGCCCCGGGACAGTCCGCGATCGTCAGGTGGGGAATGACTCTTTCCTTCAGGACACTGAATAGTTTATTTACGAACTCAGTTTATATTTGTTGTTTTTAATCTTTGAAATGCAGGAGTCAAATTATCAACCCATGCGTAGGACTCAGGACAAAAGTAAAAGACACAAATGTGTGCCTAATAGTACAGCTACAGCTCTGTCTTTACGCATGTGTCCTCAGAAATACACGGTCTTTAACAGATGTCCGTGTGGACGTCTACACCGTTCTCATGTTTACAAACTTACTGTCCTCAAACTTACTGGATTTTCTCCCATTCTGTAGCTTGCTTTTTCACTGTTAATGGTTCCCTTTGCTGTGAGATGTAGTCCCGCTTTTTTATTCTCACTTTCGTTGCCTTTGCTTCTAGTGTGAAACCCAAAAATTATCACCAAGACTGATGATGTGCAGGAGCTTAACATCTGTGTTTTCCTCTAAAAATCGATGGTTTCAGGTCTTACGTTTAAGTTTGAACGTAACTCTGAATCAATTCTGAGTTAATTTTTGAGTACAAAGGTCCAGTTTCCTTTTTTTTTTTTTTTCTGGCATGTGGCTGTCTAGTTTTCTCAGCATCATTTACTGAGACTGTCCTTTCCCCATGACACAGTCTTGGCTCCTTTGTCATAGAGTAATTAACCAAATGTGCACGGGCTCATTTCTGGGCTCTCTGTTCTGTTCCATTGATCCATGTGTCTGTCTGTTTGTTTGTTTGTTTGCTTGCTTTTTGCCAGGACCATGCTGTTTTGATTACTATAGTTTTGCAATACAGTCTGAAATGAGGACGTGTAATGCTTTAGCTTTATTATTTCTCAAGATTGCTTTGACTATTCGAGGTCTTTCCTGGTTCAATACAAATTTTAGGATTCTTGGTTCTACTTCTGTGTGAAATACCATTGAAATTTTGACTGCTTTCGGTAATATGAACATTTTAAGAATATTAATTCTTCCAATCCATGAGCACAGATGGACTATCTCTCCATTTATTTGTGTCTTCTTCAATCTCTTTCATCAGTGTCTTAGAGTTTTCAGTGTACAGGTTTTTCACCTCCTCCTTGGTTAAATTTATTCTTCTTGTTGCAATTGTAAATAAGATTGTTTTCCTAATTTCTCTTTCTAATAGTTCATTATCAGTAGACAGAAATACAACTGATTTTGGTATACTAATTTTGTTTCCAAGAAATTTACTGAATTTGATTATTTTTCTAACAGTTTTTTTCTATATACAAAGGGCACCACAAAATGTACACACATTTTAAGAAAGGAAAAAGCTGTATTAAAATTGTAATACTCAGTATATACCAAAGATGAAAGATGAACACAAGTCACATTTGACTTCTGCAATGACAAGAGGTGCTCTAAGTGGTCACCGTCGGCGTCTAGATACTTCTGATGACGGAAAACTACTGCTTGAGCAATGCTGACCACAGTGTCCACTTGTATCACTGCTCATGTCATTTCAATCTCTTCCCAAAGTCCCACCAGTGTACCGGTTTTCTAGGGGACACACGTCCTTTAAGGTCCTCCATAGGTAGACGTCAAGGGGTGTTAAGTCAGAACGTGGGGGAAACACAAATGTTTTTAAATTTCAAATACCACTTCCAAATGGTCTTGAGCTCCTCGAATGACAACCATGCTTCTGCCATTTTCTGTGACTGTCCTGCCTGTCGCAGGGTGACACTAGCATTCATGTGATGAATGCTAACTTTCAAGTGAACGTCATACTACACATTGCTGCTGTAATTCAATTCAACTTCGAAAAGTAATGCATAGATGACATCTCTTAAAATGTGTACACATTTTTTGGCAACCCTGGTATAATGTCATGCATACTTTAAAAGACAGGTAGACACGTGAATAAAATAATAGTTTAGGACACAATCGAGTACGTAGCTGTAAATTGTAGACCATCCATGTCCACTGAGAAGGGACCATGTGTGGGAGCCAGGGGCAGACATGACCTGTCCTTAGTCTGGCCTTGTGACGCGGAGAGTGATCTGACATTGGAGAGGACTGAGGAACACCTAAGAACTAACCGCAGTGGGATTTGTGTTGGGAGACAAAGAAGGGCAAAGTGATTGAGGAACCTGCAAGCAAAACCTTGGAGGGAAGGTTAGGAACCAAAGCTGAACGCGTGAGGCATTACACTTGCTCAGAACCCCGACGGGCTTTGCCTGGAGATGGGAGTGGGGGGCGGTCAGGTGGCAGGCCTCCTTGGGACACGCCACCCAAATGCATCCCAGGGGCGAGCCTGGATGCTGGATGCCCCAGCACTTGCTTTAGAAACGTGACTTGGAAGAACCAGGAAGGATGTATATCAAATCCAGCAGTTCCTCTGAGCAATGATGGCTTCCCTCCTAGTGTCTGCCTCGTGCTCAGCCTTCCAACCACGCCGAGCACCCCCGACCCCCTCCCCGGCCCCCAGCCCTCCATCCAGCCTGGATGAACGGCTCCCTCCATCTCATCCCTGCCTTTATCCCAGGGTCGTCCTCAAATCCAAAGCCACCATTTCTGGGCCTCACTGTCAGTCAGGTCAGGGCCACTCGTGTGCTGGGACGTCAGGGCCACTCGTGTGCTGGGATGGGGCAGGTCCCTGGAGAGCCCGCCGTGCACATCCTTTTCCAGGCGCAGGCCAGCGGTATCACACTGGGAGCTTGCAAGTGGCTGTTGGGGAGACACTCACATCATGACAACCGGCAAATGTAACCCACATTTTCCACCTGGCTTTTAGTTCTGGTTTTTATGAATCAATCAGAAAAATGGGTGCGGAATACCTACACTGCTGGGCTAGAATGCAGGAACATGGGGGCTCACAGCCCAGTCTTGTTATTTCCTGGATGGTGTCTACAAACTATGACATGTGATGTGCTTCCTCTCAGGGGATTTAAACACAACGCCTAGGAGTCCCCATCTCCCTTGAGACATACACTACAGGAAGAAAGGAAACCAAGGTTAAGCTCTGTGACGACTTCTGGGCACAAGAATAGACATTCTGCCAGGACCCGTCATTGGGTGTCAGGTAGTGGGACACTTCTCACAAGAAGCCCTGTGGCAGATGAACTGACAAGGCTGACACATAATCTAGGTGTCAGGACTTGGGACAAAAGCAACCCGATTCAGGTGTAACTCCATGAACCACTCTTCAAAAACTGTCCTGCAAGAACTTTATTAAAGTTGAGAGTGTGGTACATCCAGCTAGAAGCTCCATGAATCATTTTAGAAATATGTGATGACAGTGTGTCTGCCTGACAGCAGGAAATCATTAGAGAAACAACAACTTGCACGAAGAACCTCAGGCTCTCAGGCTTCCCTTGTCACAAATTTGAGGTGACATCAACAAAACCAGGCCACCTGCGATCTGGGCCATTTCAGCAGGGAAAGCACCTGCTGGTTCAATGAATCCTGTCTTGCATTCTTTTATTCACCATAATCCCCGAGTCCCTGTTCCGTGACAGGCATTGTGCCTGTCCATCTCACAATTGCAGTGCAGTTGTGAGACAAGCAGAGGCAAACAGGTTCAGGCAGGGCTGTTTCAGACACCAGGGAGAATGGCCTTTTAGAGATTTGTAAGTTCAGTCGGACGGGACATATTGGGTGGGGCAAAATTCTTATAAAAAAAATCCCATGCGAATTTTTAAAACAGATTTGGACTCCTTCAAGGGACGTATCGTTAAATTTTTGTGTGTAGGTTAAAGAGATGATTACATTTGATCTTGGAAGGATCTGGAATCTAAAAAGAAAACCACTAGCTATGTCAACAACAGAGTTCGTCTTCATTGTTTAGTAAAGTGCAATATTCGGAGCAGAGAACATCGCAGCTGCGAACGAAGACAGCGCTCACTAGCTGACAGGAATGGACCAGCGCATAAGGACTGGCTACTCGGGAGCTGACCGCGACGAGAGCAAGCCGACACCCTGCCAAGGACGGCGTCAGCGCGGGTGGCCGTGGGAGGGCGTGTCCCGCCCTTCGGTGCCCTGTGCTCCTCTGAACAGACGCAAATATTTGATAAGTTCTTCTGACACAGCTGTATTTCACAAGACTCTATTAAGCTATAAGCAGCTGAAAAGCGTATTTCTCGGTAGAAATATTGTCGTTAATCTCCATGTATACTTAGTTTGTTTCCCTTAATACTCACGCTCTCTGGAAAGATCACCACTAATTTGAGATGGTCTACCACAAGGGAAGAATGATTAATGATCCCATCCAGCTGTTTTGCAATCTATTGTACCTTGAAATCCTTCCATTCCTTTTGTTGTTCCTTTTGCAAATACTCATTTTTGACATCCTCCTACAAGAAAATATGAGATGAGGTTGATTGAGTGAGCCAACAATCTGCTGGTTACTCAGCATTTTGTCCTGTGACTCAAACCACCACACGTCTAACCACGCAAGTGTTGAGCATGTGTTACCGTGGGCAGCTGGACAGTGGTCACAGAGGTGAACAGGCACGTGGTCAAGAGACCAGGTGCCTCGTCTGAGCAGCGTGCGAGCTGGGAAGAAAGTCAGGTTTTCCAAGACAAACAGGTCCTTGACACACAGTTGAGAATCGTCGTCAAATACATGAACAGTTTAATTATACTTCAATCAATACACACACACACACACACACACGCACACGTGCGCACACACACACGCACACGCACACGCGCACACACACACGCACATGCACACACACATACGCACACGCACACACACACACATACGCGCGCGCACACACACGCACGCACATGCACACACACATACGCGCACACACACGCACACACACGCACACACACACACGCACATGCACACGCACACGCACACACACCGAGAGAGAGAGAGACTCTTTGCAGGTGCTCTCACATCTCTGTACAACAGTAAACAACCAAAAACGGAGAGATGAAATAGACGCACTCCCCATTCTGCAAATGAAGATGTATCCAACGCGACCTTTGTGGTGCTACGTCACGTTAACATTGCTGACCCACTTCTTTCGTGAACGTCACCTTTTTTCATTTAATTGTATTTAAATTCAAATCATAAACATGATGAGTAGATACAGGTCTACAGATGAGGGCTGTCCAGGAAAAACCCAGCTGTAAATACTTTCTATTTTTCACATTACGTGGCTGGATACTTTCCGGACAGCCCTTGTATATCTTAAATATATGTTTATGGTATAGATACATATAAAATAAAAACCAACAGCCATCTAATAGTCTCCCACAGAGCTTTTACTTACCAAGAGGAAAAAGACATTTGTACATTTTAGGACATGATTACACATCTGTTACATTTTACATATTTTAGAAGGACATGATAAAAAACAGATTCTTAAGCAGAAATGACTAAACCACTAAACATCCCAAAACGTCACGCCGAAACCTGTTAATAGTACCGTATGGCCTCTGTACGATCAAAATAATTCAAATGACAAGACTCTGATTTCATCCATTACCACATGTAAGAAGAGTAGTAAAGTCACAACATGTACAACAGGTCATTCGTCGTCAGCAATATGGTGACAGACATAAAAGTGTTTTCAGTTGCTCAACACGAGGAACAGGACGCTAGAGTTAATAATCAAATAAAGAAATTAATGGAGAGTAGGTCACCCGGCTCACTCACTGTCACCGAACATCACTAAACCTTGGTGTGATAATTCGGCAGGCCTGTGAATACCTTACCTTGCCCGTTACCCGTGTTTTTACCTCATCGTCACGCAATGTCCCTTCACCTTGGCTCCCAGGGGATGAACGGATGCTGTAGAGAACTACGCTGGCGTTCATTTGCAGACGTGGGATCGCTCGGCAACCCTGTTGGAAACCACGCCCGCCATGCCCCCCGGTGCGATGCAAACCTAGGGATGAACCGTGGTCCCTGTGGCTTTCCCGACTCCGCTATTCCTCCAACAAGGACAAGCCGCTGCAGAACCTCACACGACCCAGCTAATGACCCCACTGTCCTTTCGGCGGCCCCCGTGAGACGGCTCTCAATGGAAACAGAAAACAGATGTTCAGTATTAGCTGACGTCCAGGACGACACACCCGACACAAGCAGGGAATGGAAACCCGAGACCCTCGGGTCTGTGTAGGGAACGCTGACCGGAGAGTGGAAGATTTCCTGGTGGAGCAGGAGCGGTGTCCTGTCCGTGTCGTAGACGACGACCCCTCCCAGGTGCCCCTCTCTGCGCTGCTGCTGAAACGCCTCTCCTTTCGCAAAGAACAGGACTGACCCATTCGGTTCTTTAACACCACAACTAACTTTATTTTCATACTATTTCTCATCAAATCACAAAAGACTCTAACGTGCAGAGGCAATTACCTACACTCTCAAGATAATTTCTTCAATTCACCTCTTTTGTCTGAAAATTCCAAATGGCTTCGACCCTTCTCACATGCCGCCTTCCCGGTGCAGGTCCAGGGAGGGGCTGGCCGCACACGCTGAGCTTTTCCGTCCGCGAGGAGCTCGTGAAGGCGCGAGTCCGTGGAGCTGTTTGCCATTCTATCTCGGGGCCCAGGACGGAGGAGAGAGCAGGTGGTCAGCAGATGCCTGGTGACTAAATGAGACAGGACGGATGCCAAGTCGTGCCGTCTCGGTGCCCTGAGAAATACCTGTTTTATTTTCTGGTCCCACTGTTCATTTAGCCAGGGCCTGCGGGTGAATGTTGGCACAGCCCAAATGCCCTAGTCTGCCCAACAGTGTGTTCTGGGAGGCTGGGTCCTTTCTGGACAGGCCACATATCTATCTGTCTGTCTGTCTGTCTGTCTATCTGTCTGTCTATCTATATGTAGACAGACAGACAGATATAGATATAGATATAGATTAGATTAGATTAGACAGAGAGAGCAAGCTAACAGTAAAAAATAAAATAAATAAAAACAACAACTGACAATCTCCCTGTTGACAACCGTCTGGCTGAGATCTTACGTTTGTCATACAAACTGGACGTGGAGCAGCTCAATCGCCTTTTTGCGTGAGCTCCAGAGAAGACAGCGATGGCCGGAATCACGGGACGCGCGACGTGGGCCTGAGGCGCGAGCGAGTTTGCCGGCCCAGCGAGGGCGGGCGCCGTCGCCCGGCTCCCGGAGACACGCGTGTTCTCCCAGCCCTGCGTCCTTTTAGTTTACAAGGAATCACTTCACACCAGGTCAGCGCGTTACTCTATTCTGCCAGGAGCCCAAAGCGGGTAAAACCTCCGCATTTTTGATTTTCACTGCGCTTAGAATTAAGGACAACATACGTCTGGGGCGCCATGCAGCCACAAACGTCTCCGTTTTTCATGTAACCTGGTGGTCAGCCCTCGTTCATAAAACCAGTCATTACTGTGACCAAGGACGCACGACAAACAGGTATTCGGAATACACGTTACAGTCCATTGGGCAGTCTTGTCACCAGAGGTTTCCGGACCTCGAATCCCCACTTTCTTCTGCTTTTATTAGCCCCGCCCCCTTCTCTGTCCTTCCCGTGTGCTCTTCGTCTGCCCACTCCTCCCGCAGCCCCTCTCTCTCTCCTTGTTGTTCCAGCAAGAAACTGCCTGAAGCCCGAGCCGCGCCGCTTGTCGCCAAGTCCGCGTCTCATCAGGACGCGGGCCTGTTGCTTCTCTTTCGAACACGGAGCTCACAGGCCCGCGTGTTGCCCGAACTGGGGCGCGCGCCTCACTTGCCCGAGTTTCCTGGCTCCGGCGCCGATGATTCCAAGCGAGACGCCGGTTAAGTCCTCAGACAAGAGCCGCCTTCCCCCCCAGCACTGGCGGCGGTCCGTCCACTCGCGGGGCAGGACAGCGGGACGGGGGGACGGCGCTCGCCATCGGTGGCAGAGGAAGACGTGTCACTCCCGCACTGCTCACGGAGGGACCCGCTACGCCAGGTACGGAAGAGTCTGGAACCGGGCGGGAGGGGCCGAGAGCCTTCCCAGCAGGTGAGAGCACCTGGGAGTCCTCAGAAAGACCCCCCCCCCACAACGGCACCCGCAGGGGGGCCTTCCCCACCCGGCCGGTGAGACGGGGACAGGCAGGCCGGCCCAGAGGTGGGGCGCGTGATGGGGCATTCTGGGAAGGTGACGTCAGGGGAAGGAGGGCAGATGGCAGGAGAGGTTCCCGAGGGCCGCAGCCGCGGTGTGGGTGACGCTGCCCCAGCGGGGTCACTCAGAGGCTGACCTACGGCCGTGGGTGTCAGAGAGCGAGCCTTCGCTTTGGGGGGGAGTTCGGAGGTGGCACCGCGTTTGCCCAGGACTTCCCAAGTCACTGGCCGTCACGGAGCAACGTGACAGGGACGGGGACGGGGACGGGGACGGGGACGGTCTGACAGCGGCGCACGCTGGCCTGGAGCTCGCACCCACGAGGGACACGGGGGCCTGAGCAGAGGGCCGCTACGGGAGGAGCAGCTCTGGCTGCTTTGATCACACGGGAAGTCACCAGCCCGTGTGACGGGGCCTGCGCTGGCCTGGTCACCCTTCCCACGTGACACTAACTCGCTGACATCTCTCCTCGCTGGCGGTCAGTGAAGACGCGTCTACACAGCTCAGACAAGTCACCCGGCGGCATGCGCCGCCCCTTCCTGTAAAAACGCAGAAAATGGTCGGGGACCCCGGGCTCCCCCACTTTAAATGTTAAATCACACGAGAGATGAATAACAGAACAGCACAGTGCGTCGCCCAGGAGAGAGGACACAGAACGGCGCCGCATTCCAAGCGTGGGTCGTCGCGTGTCGCCGGCAGCTTCCAGCCCAATGTGACCATCAGGATGGCGTCGAGGAGAGGGTGACGCCAAGGACCGTGGGCCCCGGGACAGGGCGCCCGGCCGCGGATTCCAGCCTCAGCAGCGAGATGCCGTTGGGGGGTTCATCCAACTTCCTGGTGCCACCGACCACAGGACTGCGACGATTTGAGTTTCTAAGTGCAGAACCGCCGGTCAGCGTCACCTGGGGGCCCCGGTGGCATATGCAAAGCAGCGCCTCAATTCAGGTGTGGAAGTACGACGCTCGGGGGAAACGCTGCGCGTCCACGAAGGGCGACCTAAGGACGCGTGTCCGAGCCTTCCTGTCCAACGTACAGCGGCTCTGAGGCTCAGCACGCACACCACCACCGACCCAGGCGTTTCCGGAAGCGGACAGCCCTTCCGCTTGGGGCTGGAGACGAAGCCCTGAGAGGGGGACCTGTGCACGGGTACCGGACGCGGCGGCAGGCTCACGGCTGGGTCTGTGCGGCCGCCCCGCACCGCCCTGTCACTGCGCTTGGCTGTCCCGTCACCTCTCACGGGCCACATATCGTGTCTCTTTAAAGGCTGTGCTCCCGAGGACGGGCTGGGGCCCCCTCTCCCCTGCATTCCGCAGACATGCTGAGGGCTCTCCGGCTCGGTCTCCACGTGTCCTGGTGTGGGTGTGATGCCCACGCTGTCCCAGGACCCTGTGTCAGAGAGCAGGGAATTCGGGGACGTGCTCCCGGCAGGCTCCCGGCCGCCTGTGTGCACCCCAGTGGTAGTCCAGATGTGACAGTCGCGGGAGCCCCGCCGAGCTCCTCTCTGGCCTGGAGGACGTCCCAGAATGCTCTGGCTGGAGAAGCGAAGCGCCCACAGTGACATCATGCACAAGTTCAAGTCCAGAAGCAATCACGAGTGGCCCGCTCTGTGTATCTGTCCGTGAGATCTCGGAGACAACGCCCACGGGGAAGCGCCACGGGGCCTGTGTACCATGAAAAACACAGAAAACGCTGAAAGCGACCCGTCATGTTTAATCAACACAGCAATTACAAAATGCTCGGCTGAACACGTGTCCCTTGCTGCGTGCCCAGAAGTTCCGTGACCTGGAGCTCTGTCAGGAAAACAGAAGATAAAACAGTGCAACACACCGAAAGGCCTGGGGACTCTCCCTAGGGGCACTCGTGCCGTCGCCCTCTGTGTCTGCAGACAGATGTGGATGCCCTCCCAAAACAGCGAAGGCCAGTGTCACGGGGAGGTGACGGGCGGATCGGAGCTCCCCCCCGAGGAAGTCCATCGCCTGACACGGGGTCGGGCTCTGTGTGTGGGAGTCACTCAGCCGCGTGGGCCCGGGACGTGTGACCGCCATCGCCGACTACTTCCCACACGGGGCGTCCTGACGGGGGGCACGCGGTCCATCCACCGCAGGAGCATCTCGGCGGAAGCCTCACGACGCTGGGGGAGCGCTGGCCACGGCAACATCAAGTCACCGGCAAACCGTGACGCCCAACCACTCAGACTTGACGACGACAACGACCCGCCCTGTTCTCCCCACGTCAACCGTGCGTGCTCCTCGCTGAGCTATCGATTCGGGTGGTGCTCGCGTCACCGCCCCACTCCCGGCCACCAGCGTGTGGCCAAGCCTGCTCGTTCTTACGGCCGGAGGCAGGATCACTCCATTGCCACTTTCAACCGGGGAGTCCGCTGTCCCCGCTCTCGTCCCATGGTCCCTGGTGAGAATGCGTTCTAGCCCTTCCGCAGTGGCTGCAGGAAGTCGGGGGCGGATCAGGTTAATGACACACACACGTGTGGGCAGGCTGCCCCGTGGCCGACGCAGCCCGTGCACAGGGTTGAACAGGACAGACCTATTCTTCCGTTTCAGGACCTGGGGTGGTGCAGGCTGAGCACAAACGTGCGGGTGTGGTTCCACCGACGCCCCAGGTGTCAGTGCTGCTCGTGCTCGACTCTGCAATCCCGCGTGTCCGGAAGGAAAGGACCGTCACCCTGAGGACGCGGCCCCGCCTGTTCGCGGCGGTCTCTGACACTGTGTGTGAAGCGGTTCGCTCCAGGAAGGAGACGACAGAGCCCCAGGCTGTGAGAGAATGTTCCTGCACACCAGGCCGGGGCAGCCCGGAAACCGAAAACTGATTGCATGCTCTCTGGGGGGCAATAACGTCACTCAGAGCCTCCACAGTGTTGCCCAACGCGTTTCGAGGACACGGCGTCCTAATTCACTCCC
>PVJL010015919.1:0-22629 GCA_004026885.1 Lyroderma lyra
TCCCGGAGGGGACACAGCTCACAAACCCAACGACCGCCGGGAGGGAGCAACTCGCAGCCGCCTTGGGCGCGGGGAGCAGGCCCGCAGGGTGGAAGCTCAGTGACCATGCAAAGGCACGCAGTGTGACAGTTTACGAGGCTTGGGGACCCCACAGACGCGTTGCTATTCAATTTAGAGGAAGGAACCCACCGGGAGACCTACTCCCACTCTTGGCCCCTCACTCCAGACTGTTACCCGTGCTGAAGACCCCCCGGGGGAGGAGCCCCGCAAGCCCGCTCGCACTGAGCGGCATTCACATCGATGCTGCACTCATTCGTGTGGTCAACGTGCCGCCTCCTCCTCGGGCCACCCCAGCAGCTTAGGGCAGGTCATTCAGCGGTCCTGCCTGTAGGTCTCACCTGACGGCCCGCGCTTCCTGCCCGGCCCCCGCTCCGGGACCGTCCTGGATGCCTCTCTCTGCCGCAAACCGTCAGGCCGGCCCCGCTCTGGGCCTTCCCCCTCCTAGCTCGGCTGCTCACGTCCTCGGTTCTTTCCTCGCGAGCCCTTGGCTCCGATTGCATTCCCATCTTCAGTTCCTGGGTTCTGCACCATCTCTAGGACGCTGCTATGCAATAACCAGAGGACCACAGAACGTTCTGGAAGTCCTGGCTAATTTGGAAATAGCGAGAGTCTCTCCGGGGTTACTGCACTCTCGGCTCCTGTCCGCCCCTCCTGCACACTCCTTGGCTTTTCCCGGAGCTGCACAACGTGGCTGGTTCACGTCCGCCTGTTCAGTGTGCAGCTACAATTGTCCCCCAGCCCCTTACCTGGGCTTTTGCTTTTCAAGGTTTCAGTTACCCATGGTTACCCGCGGTCTAATGGTAGGAAATGGAAAATTCCAGAAATAAACACTTGCAAAGCTTTAAATTGTTCTGAGCAGTGCTGTGAAATCCCTGGGTCCCACGCCATCCGGCCGGGTATGTGATTCACCCCTTTGTCCAATGTCCCCCTGCTGGACCTGCTTCCAGCCTTCAGTCCCTTAATAGCCGCTGCAGTTGGCCAATCGCCTCCCACCGCATCGCAGGGCTTGTGTTCAGGTCACCCAGCGAAGACCCCAGAGCACACGAGGACCGCTGCTGGCGACCGGGACACGCCAGGGAGACGCTGTGAGGTGCTTCCTTTCGGTGAGAAGGCACGTTCGTGTAGGGGCAGCCGTGGTACATGTGGGGTTCGCTACTGCCCGTCGTCTCAGACATCTGCTTGGGGTCTTGGAAAGCACCCCCGGTGGGTCGGGGCGGACGACTGTCCCAAACGGCGTGTGCTAATTCTGTTGACGCCACACAAGACAGGTGAGCGTCTCTGCACAAGGACAACGGGGTTCCCTGCTCCCCAGTGTTGGGTAAAACGCACGCCGTTAGGGGTTCACCTCTCTCCACGCTTCGCCTCACAGGAGAAAGGTCTCAGACGCGGGGACCTGAGGACTCGTTTCTGTCCTCACCGCCACAGCAGGTCGCCCGGTCTGGGCGCAGGGCCTGGACGCTGCCGGACTGCCACCCCCTTCTCTGCAGGGACCTGTGATCCAGTCCTGGAAGCCAACCGACCACGGGAGTCACAGTCCGGGGGGGAACAGACGTTGCGTACCCCAAACTGGATCACTCAGAGGGTCAGTGTCACAGAACCACGCCCTTCAAGATGTGCGTGATGGTGTGACCCCGCACATGTGAAGAATCTTGTCACGCAGGAAACAATGACTGGGGGACAATGCCGAAGCCAGCGGGTCCCAAGGATGAAAGCAGAGGGCAGATACCTGGGGGGACACTACGGGGAGCTGCTGTCCCTCCGTCCCCCCAGGCTGGACATGGAGGACGGTCCCTCCGAAACCTGTGACACAGTGCTGCACAAGTGACTCAGTGCTCCCCGAGTGCAGGGCGGCCCACGCCAGTGCATTTGCAGTTTATTACGTTGTGGATGGGAACCCATATGGTCTGCTGGGGTGAATGTCATTAATTCCACTGTACACCGATGTTGGGGCCACCCTGTGTTTTGTTTTCAACAACCCTCATCACAGCACTGCAAGTCGAACACACTTAGTACCCTCCCCCTTGGGAATGAAGATTCTGAGCCTCGGCAAGGTAGCAGGCCATCCAGTGTCACGTGATAACCGTAATAATAACCGTTACTGTTTGCTGGCCACTTTCTATCCCACATTCATTTTCTTTTAGCTAAAAACCTCGTTCTGCAGGGCGGAAAGTCGTCCCAGGGACGTCAGGGTCACGTGACGTGTCCAGGTCAACTAGCTACGGGGCGTCAGAGACTGGATTTGTACCCACGCCCAGCCGTCCCCAAGCCTGGTTTGTCTGGTTTTAGCTCACCTCCTCCAAGTTCCTTCAGCCCAATCTCCCTCGTGGCCTTTGGGAACCCGAGAATGTAGAGAAGGTTCTAGAGCAGGAGTTCCCAACCTTCCTAACGCCGCGACCCTGTAACACAGCTCCTCACGCCGTGGGGACCCCGTAACATCATTGTCGTGGCTATGTCGTCACTGTCATGTTGCTGCTGTTATGAATCGTCCTGTAAACATCTGATCTGTGTTTTCCGATGGTCTTAGGTGACCCCTGTGAGAGGGTCGTTCGGCCCCCAAAGGGGTCGTGACCCACAGGCTGAGAACCGCCGCCCTAGAGTCAGAGCTTCGTTCGCATGACCCGCACACAACCCTCCGGCCCTCTCCCCGGGGCGAAGCTGGCACGCAGCTGAGACATCGGGAAACCCTAATTCTCCGGCAGCAGTGGGGCCCGCCAAGGTGGCCTCCACAGCAGGAGGCCGGCGCCATCAACATGCCAGAGCTGACCTGGTCCCGAGAGCAGGAGCTCTGTGTCCCCAGGCGGAGAGCGGCTTGCTGGGGGGTTCCAGCCGAGCTGCCCACCTGCTTGCGGAGGGACTGGCCGCTCCTTCGGAAGATGAAAATTCCTGGCCTTTCCCTGGGAGACTGTGGTTTTCTGTCTACCGCTGGTGGCCAAAATTCAAAACAACAACAATAAATGGTTGTGGAGTATTTTCTGAGCTATTAGTCATTGTGCTAAGCATTTTAATGTTAAGTTTATTTTATTCAATTCCCATAATAACCCCATAAAGTGTTATTGTTGTGATGTTACACATTAGGTTAAAAAACAAAAGAACTGGTCTGTGAACATATAGCTACAAGGGGTGAACTTGCGATTCAAACCCAAATTTTTTGATTGCAAGTCCAACTTTCAGTGTCTACTCTGATAAGAAGCCATGTAATTTCATAATGTGTGTTGTTTAAGATCCTTAAACATATCCATCATATCCATTCTTTTTGACCCCAAGTTCTACTTGTATTTATTATTAAAAAAAAAAAATCAGAAGGAATCTTGAATATGTATGCACAAGTTAAAACACAATAGAGTTATTTAAAATTACAAAAACGGGGGGTGGGGGGAACTTAAATGTCTGATACCAAAAATGTTTAATGACTTTTAAATCTGGCTTATTTGATATTATACATGTTGTTGGAGGTATAAGGAGACATTTAATATGGGAAAATGCCAAAACAACAATGAAAAATGAGCCGGGGTCTGTGGGTGCTCACTGCCCTCTCCGTGTCCTTATTCAGGAGAAGTGGCTTTCTGTCCATCTCCCAGATTTCTAGGGTGAAACAAGGTATCTGCAGGGTTTGGACCAGGCTAGGAGTTGCTCGTACCTCAAGCCCAGAGAGATGAGTTAATGCTTGGAGGAAACGACATTGAACTTGTCTCAGATTCAGCCGCTTTGATTCAGCAAACCACACCAGTTAGAAACAAGGATGAGGGGAGGACGGGGGTGGGAGCTACGTCTCTGAACCAGGAACAGTTCAGTAGATGATGAGTAAGATCTAAGAGTTGTCTGGCGACAGAAAGCTGGTGGTGATGCCCAAGACCGGTTGGTGATTTTTAAAGGTGCAATAAAAGCCCTCTATCGATTTGGAAGGGAAAACTATATCGTATATGACCTCCATGTTGTCCAAAATAAAAAATTTATACGTATACATTAAAAAATGATAAGTGAATAAAACATGCTCCCTTGCAGTCCTCTCTCTGAAATTGTGACTAACATCGATTTTCATTAAATTTTTCTACAGTTTCCTAATTCTCGTCTGGGCGCTGCCAATGTTATTATACAAGAGCAGCAAAAGCTAGGCCATTAAAAACGGAATTCTTTCCAAGACTTCAAATAAGCAGGCGTCAAGGTGGCTCAAGGCCAAAAGGCTGCCTCGCTGCGTGATCTTGGATGAGTCACGTCACCTCTCTGGGCCTTTTCTACAACACGAGCCGCCTGGACTGGCGAGCTCTGCCCCGGGCCTGAGCCCACAGCCTCCCTCAGTGGCCTCTGGCTGGAAGTGCCTTTGAACGTGCAGTTGGTCTGGCCTCCCCCTAGCCTGCAGAGGGAAATATTTATGAATTACTCTCTAGTTAGAAATGGATCTTTGTTCTCTCGGCCTGAGAACGAAGAATTACAAACCCCACTGGCAAATTAGAGTCCATTATCAGACACTGTGGCAGCAAGCTCGGCCTGGTGGTAATTGTATCTGCAATCACAAGGCTGGGAGGGCCACTTTAGGCCATTTGCTCTGTGAATCAATCATCATTACGGTCTTGGAGCCGAGTGGACGTGGAGATGAGCCCATGGTATCAATGGCCGATTAGAGCAAATATCCATCAAGACACAGGGCGGGGGGCGGGGTGACCGAGGACACGACACGTATCCTGGGTCTCTGGCAGCTTACTAACATCACAGATCACCCAGGAAGATGACCCTGAGACTCCGCCTGAAATTCTGATTAGGGTCCCTAGTAGGGCTGCAGTGACCTTAAATACTGCCGAGGCTGCTTGGCTATGACAGGACAGTTTCATGGAAGTTACTGAGTTGTGCTTCCTAACGGGGGAGGAGACGTTTGAGTTTGCCATGAGCATCAACGTCCTGGGGCTGCCACGTCCACTTTTAGGTGCCTTAAAACAGCAGAAATGTATTCGTGTCCAACCCCGGAGGGTAGATGTGTGCAGCCAAGGCGTCAGCAGGACCACGCCCTCTCTAGAAAGAACCCTCCCTGCCTCTTCCAGTGCCTGGTGGCCCCGGGCGTTCCTTGGGTTGCAGAAGCACAACTGCAGTCTCTGCCTCAGTCTCCCTATGGTCTCCTTCCCTGTGTCTCTGTGTGTCCTTTCCCCGTCTTACAAGACCGTCAGTCATTGCCGTGGCCTCCACCCTCACACAGTAGGACCTCATTGTGGCCTGACTACACAGCTGCAAAGACCCTACTCCCAGAAAGATCACATCCTGAGGTTCCCAGTGGATATGCATTTTGGGGAGATACTATTCCACTCACCATACTCCGATATGGGGCACCGTTTGATTTTAATTCCTTCACCCCAGCCTTACCTGTGACAGTAAGAGGCTGCTAATAGCCCGTTCTGAAACAGTGCTTACGGTGCGCCATGTTCCGATCTCTTCACGTCCGTGAGCTCATGTCCTTCTCGCTGTGAGCAAGCATGGTTCCCGTCCCCACTGTCCAAGTGGAGAACAGAGGCACAGAGAGGCTGAGGTCACGCCTCTAAAGCCCCAAGTAAGTGTCACAGCCAGAACTTGAGTCAGGGTCACCAGGTTCTGAATCAGCCATCCTACCTCCTAACAACTTAGAGGATTCCTGCGGATCTCTACCCCGAAGCGGGATTCCTGGATCAGAGGGTAATTCTATTTTTAGGTTTTTGGGGGGACCTTCATACTCTTCTCCGTATGGACCATTTTTACATTCCCACCCGCCTTGGACAAGGGGCCACCCTGTATTTTTTTCAATAATCCTCATCACAGTACTACAAGTCGAACACACTTAGTACCCTCCCCCCTTTGGGAATGAAGATACTGAGCCTCGGCAAGGTAGCAGGCCGTCCAGTGTCCCATGATAACCGTAATAGTAACGGTTACTGTTTGCTGGCCACTTTCTATCCCACATTCATTTTCTTTTGGCTAAAAACCTCGCCGAGGAGGCTGCTCTCACATCGTTCTGCAGAGCGGAAAGGCGTCCCAGGGACGTCAAGGTCACGTGACGTGTCCAGGTCAACTAGCTACGGGGTGTCAGAGGCTGGATTTGCACCCAAGCCCAGCCGTCTCCAAGCCTGGGTTCCAGTTTCAGTAACTCCACATCCTCACCAACCCTTCCTGTCTTTTTGTAAATAAAAGCCATTCTGATAGGTGTAAAGTGATTCCTCATTTTCTAAATTTGCATTTCCCTGATAACTGGTGATGCTGAGCACCTACTTACTGGTCATTTGCGTGTCTTCTTTCGCAAAAAGAAAATGTCTATTCAAATCTTTCGCTCATTTTTAAATCAGATTATTAGTTTTTTGGTCTTGGTTTTGGTTTTTTGCTCTCGTGTGGTAGGAGTCCTTACGTGTTTGGATACTGACCCCTTATCTAACGCGTGGTTGGCGACTCTCTTCTCGCACTTCATAGGCTGCCTTCGCAGTCCGCTGTTGCCTTTGCCGTGCGGAAACCTACTAGTTTGATAGAGTGCGCTTGTCTGCTTTTGCTTTTGTCACATGTGCTGTTGATCCCAGGCCCACAGAACCAGCACCCAAACCAACGTCGTGAGGCTCCTCTCCCGCTCCTCCTCCTCACAGTTGTGCAGGTTTGTGTCTTACACCTGATTTTTGTGTGTGGCATAAAAGAGGGTCTGATTTCATTCTTTTGCATGTGGATACCTGCTTTTCCAGTACGATTTTTCGAAGAGACGGTCCCTTCCCGTGTGTATATCCGGGACCCCTGATGGAAAGGACTTGATCTTAGAGGCACGGGTTTATTTCTGGGCTCTTGTATGTCCATGTGTCTATCTCTAGGCCAGTACCACACTGTTTTGATTACATAATGTTTTGTAGTTTTGTAATAAATTGTGAAATCAGGAAGTGTGATGCCTCCTGCTGTGTTCTTCTTTCTCAAGACCGGTTTGACTACTTAAATTTTATCATTGTTTTCATACGAATTTTAGAATTCTTTTTAGAGCTATTTTTTTCTATTTCTATAAAAAATGTCCCTCGCATTTGGACAGGGGTCGCACTGAATCTGTAGATTGCTTTGGGGAGTAGGGACATTTTCACGATATTAATTGTTCCCATCAATAAACGTGAAACGTCTTGGTATTTGTTTATGTCTCTACTTTCCTTCATCGATGTTGCGGAGTCGTCAGCATAAAGTCTTTCCTTCCTGGGTTACATTTATTCCTATTTTTTTCTTCCTAATGCTATTATTGTAAATGGGCTTGTTTTCTTCATTTCCTTGATAGTTTCTTGTTAGTACACAGAAGGACAACTGATGTTTTATGTTGATATTGTGTGCTGCAACTTTACCGAATTCACCAGTGCTAACAGATGTGCTGGGGCATCTTTTCTGTACGTAAGGTCATGTCATCTGCAAACAGAGATCGTTCCCCTTGTCTTCTTCTGGTGCGCGTGCCCTTTTCCTGCCTGACCACCCTGGCTAAGACCCCCAGGACTATGACGAACCGAAGTGTGAATGTGGGCAAGTTTGCGTACGCCTGATCTCAGAGGAAAAGCGTTCAGGTTTTCACCACTGAGTGTGATGTTAGCGGTGATCTTGTCGTATGTGACTGTTACTATGGCGAGGGATATAGTGTATACCACATATAACAAAAGCCAAGTGTCTGTGTTGTTGAGCATTTTTATCATGAAAAGTTATTGAATTTTGTCAAATGCTTTTTCTGTAGCTATTAAGATGATCATGAAAAATCAAGATCTTAAAGATACAGGTAACACCTCAGTATTCACGGTAGCACCATTCATAATAGCTGAGATGTGGGAAAAACCTAAATGCTCATTTGTGGATGAATAAATAAGGAGAATATGACACACACACACACACACACACACACACACAGAGGAATATTATTCAGGCCTAAAACAGTATTTTAAAATCCTGCAATAAGCAACAACATGGATGGACCTTGAAGACCTTACACTAAATGAAATACGCTGGTCACAAAAGGATAAATTCTGGACGAATCCAGCTACACGAGGTATCTAAAGTGATCGCGCTTATAGAATCAGATAGAAGCATTGTGACGCCCAGGGGCTGAGGGGGGACCAGGAGGAGGTATCAATAGGCTTAAGGGTTCAATTACGGAAGAGAAGTGAGTTCTGGGGACCTGCTACATAACATTGTGCCTGCAGTTAATAACACTGTACTGTTCCCTGAAAACTACGTTAAGAGTGTAGATCTAAGGGGGTGTTCTCACCACAATAAAATTAAAAATATTTAGAGAGGACTTAGAAAGCTACATGAGACATTCTGATACATGCCTAGAAAAACAGTGTAGGTCGATGAAACCCTTTTGGGAAGTAACTTGGCACTCTATGTTAATTCAAGAATATCCATACATGTTTGATCCAGTAACTACATTTTTAAAAAATTTTTTTTCAGTAACTACATTTTGGGGAATTCTTTCTTTTAAAAAAATCTGAACTACATAAAACTTCCATCACAAGATGTTTGTGACTACATTGTTTATAATAGCAAGGTAAATAAGTAAATTTAAACAAAAGGAGCTTGCTTAATAATGTTATACTTAATGAAATAGTATGTCTCCATTAAGATAATGTGAATAATTTATAATAAGAAGAAATATTTATATCCTAAGTTTAAGAGAAAAGTGAGATATGGGGTGATCTGTATCATGTTCATGACTAGAATTTCCCACAACAGGAAAGAGAAAAAAAAATACATTAAAATGTTCACGGCGGCTCTTTTAAAAGAACTGAATATTTTTCTTTCTCCTTTGATGTAACTTGTTGGATTTCACGATTTCTAAACTCAGCATAAATTATTTTGTAATTGAAAAAAAGGTCATATGACTATTTAAAGGCAAACTAGCATTAGAAATAATAGTGTGAGCAGTATTCTTGGGGGGAGGGGGGAGGGGGAGAAGAGAGGGATGGGAAGTCCTAGTCACGCGCCCTGAAGTTCAAGACCGGATGCAGCGCGCGCTCTTGGAAGCGCTACTGTTTATTCAATTCTGAAACAGTAGATTTTTCTCGTTTTCTAATCTACTAAGTTCCAGGTTTGACACTGGTATATGCTACACAGACATCTGTTGAATGAATCGATAGACATCTGAACTAAATAAACACATGGGCATAAACAAATGGGGGCGTCAATTAGGAGGGAAATTAAATAAACGGTCTGAACAGAAAATGACTGTCTTGCTAAGGGAGGAGTTTGAAACCCCTTCCTTCTCTGTTTTCTAGAAATCCCACTGGGAACTTACAGACACAGTATCATTGACTCCAATTGGCCAGGCTGTGGATTGTTTTAGCTTTTCAGCTATAGATGATGGAGCCTCCAAAGACATTAAAAAAAAAATCATTAGGTTGGGGATCAAACCAACAGAAATTAGATTGACCTAAATCGATGCCCAAAGAAACGGCTTTCCCTCTGGGTAAATGCTGAAATGAGAACCTAGTTGATTTAAAGGACAAACTGCCCTTCAGTTCAGGGAGTCAGGAAAGTTTTAATCTGTACCTAGAGCTTTGCAAAACGAGCCTCTCCCTCCGACTTCCTTAAACAGAAAGCCTTCTGCTTGTGTGTAACCACACAGCATCTGTCTGCAACCAGGATGGTTCTGTGGCTCTGAGTCAGGACGCAGAGCTCCAAATTGGGGACCTACCGAGCTAGATTGCCTCCATGGGTGCTTTGAAGGTTATTTCTGAGTGTAAAACAGGCATTCCTTATCTTTTGACGTCTAGGATTGGCTACTGAAAGGTGCATGTCCCTTAGTCACATGCTTATTCACACCCTCTTCATGACCCAGTGAACGGAGGCCTGCTGGGTCCCCACAGTGAGAACAGGGGAGATGCAACTCTGCTCATGGCCTGATGGTGCAGACACTGGTGACCAGGACAGACTGGCGGGCTCAAGGACCCCCAGCTACAGCTGTTTCCTACGTGGGCTCTCAGGCAAGACTGTGCTCAAGGACTTACAGCCGTGCTTCGGAGCACCGGTGGTGACTCGAGGTGGGCCAGGCTTCGAGGATAAGCAGCCTGGGCCTCCCACTGCAAGGAAAGGGCTAGTCCCATCGGGTGAAGGCTGACAGGGGCCACACCTCACTGCAGGCGCAGTGACAAGCTTGCCTTCTTTCACGCAACAATGGAGGGCCTTTACGTGCTAGGCATCGACTCGTGTTAACAACACTGAGCTCCCCGTCTACTGAGAGAGGCGGAGACGTACCCCAACACCTACGACCTGCACGTACGGGGTGGGGGAGGTACGTAACCCACATTGGAAGGCGTCTGGAGGAAAGTGTCTCAGAGGAGCAGATAGCTACACTGTTGCCCTGAAAGTCCATGCTCCTTGCAGCAGAGACCTGGGAACCCCGGAGACAGAGAGGAAACGTGCATCGCCTCCACGTGCACAGAAGACAAAAGCAACCATCTTTCTAGGATCGCTAAGCGTGCAGCCCCTGCACCCTGTGGGCCTCTGGAACCACGCAGATAATGGGGTTTACGATACAGAATTTGACCATCGCTTTCATGTCCCCTGACATGGGACAGGTCCCTGTCGTGCCAGGCCCCTCGGCAGCATTTGCAGCTCATTACCTGGAAGGCAGGATCGTCAGGACTCGGACGCTGTGGAAGCCACCGCTGAGCCCAGTGACGGGAGGTAAATGCTTTAGTGCTCACACAGGTAGCAGCGCCCCCAGAATTAGCCCTCGGCCTCACTCCCACGGACCGGATGAAAGAGTCTGGGCTGTGGATTGGCTGGGAGGATCCTGCCCCTCAGCTGGCGGCTGGGGTGTTGGCGGGGAGGAGAGAGGGTTTTCAGAGAAGGAGGGCATCCCCCTGGCTACATGAGCTGTGCCCGCTGCACAGACTTTACAATTGACCTAAAACCCACCGACATCAGTAAGATTAGGGCGTTCGCTGAAGAGAAAACGGAACTACAGACTTGCAGATGACAGAGGTGAGTAAAAGCCAGGACCTGCGTGGGGTCAGAGGGGTTATAAACGTCGGATTCTACGGGAAGTGGTGAGAAATGAATTATTCAGCCAAAATCCTCCTAAATACGCTGTCTGATCAAGCCAGTGATGACAGTGCACTTGACTTACTATAAAAGGAGTGCATTCTAGAAGGCTGTATTCCCTTTGAAACGACAAGGATGGCCTGACCTTGAGCGCTGGGAGGTTAATGGCCGAGCCCCAGAACGCACCCGAGGCCCGGGAAAGGGCTGGCGGGGCCTGGAGGCTACCTGGGCGCTTCCGCCCTTTTATTTATCTTTGTTTCCCCCGCAGAGGACCCTGGGGAGACCTCGTGGCTAAGTTTAGAGTCCACCCCAAATGCAAGCGCCCAGGACCCCAACGGAACCGAACCTCTGTGTGCTCCTACTTGAAATACTCTTCTGCAAGTTTTCTTTTCTAAAAGTCTTCTGGAACAATCCTTCTCTCACAGAATGTGGTACTTAGAAAGTAACATCTTTATGACTTTGGTTCCAAATTCTATTTCCACTGAGCCACAAAAAAGAACGAAATCTTACCGTTTCTGACAACAGGGATGGGCCAAGGGGCACTGGGTTACACGCAACAAGCAGACAGACAAGGACGGAGGCCAACGACTTCGCTTACATGCAGAATCTCAAAAACCAAGAGACTAAGAAACGCACTCAGATACAGAGAAAAACAGATGGTTGGCAGGTTGGGGAGTTAGGTGACCAAAGTGACAGGGATTAGGGTGTACAATCACCAGCTATAAAAACGGTCACGGGGATGGAAAGTGCAGCCCAGGGAATTGGTACCGCTGTAATAACTAGGTGCCAGGCGGGTACCAGACTAACTGGGGGTCACTCTGTCGGGTGTACAAGTGCCGACCCCCTATGCTGCACACCTGAAACTAATACAAACATTGCACAGCAGCTGTAACCTAGAAACAAATAAATGAAAAACAGATAAAACTGGGGACAGAAGAGAATTGGCAAAGTCAAATCGTGTGGCATTAGACGGAGTCTCCAAAGCGTGATTCTCGGAACGCGGCTATTCGCTCCGCCCCAGCACGGCTGCTGCGCAGGGGACGGATGGCAAAGTCCCCGGGCGTCAGGGGCATCCATCGGAAGGGGCTTCAGGAGGCCCCGAGGCCCCAGTCAGACGTGGCTTCGCGTCACCTCGCACGGGCACGACAGAGCCACCAGCAAACCGCCCGCGGCCACCTCTGGCTCTGGTGGCCGGGTAGGACGCGCTGTTGGGTTGGGGAGCTTCCTGGAGCTGGATTGTCACCACCAGCTTCTCTGATGAAGACGTGTGGGGGAAGCCACTTTGCACCCCGGGAAAACAAAATAAAGGGTTTTCTCTTTAAAATGCTTGTTTCTGTGTGTGTGTGTGTTCGTGTCCAAGGGGGAAAACATCGATTATCCAGGGAAATGACCCGGAAGGTGCGGTCTCCCAGCGTCCCGGGGGCCGTGCCACCCACGACAGCCCCAGCAAAGCAATTACGGTCCTTCTCCCGGTGCCAGACGCTCTTGTCACGCCTGCCACACCGGCGAGATTACTGACAGAATGAGCAAAACAATGACCCCCTCGCACAGGGGCTCCCCGAGGCCGCCGGCAGCAGGGTGCATGGGGTGAACACTCCACTTTGGCATCAGAAAATCAATCCCTCCAACCGAAGTGCACTGTCACCATTGCACGCACGCCCGCAAACCTGGAGGCCAGAGAGAAGGGGCTCTGAGGCTGACTTGGGGAGACATTCAGTTCCGAGGGTATTTCTGGGGTCCTTGTTGACAGGTGCCCTCCGAGACCCGTGCCCAGGGGAATCTGACACAGGGGTGATGTCAGGGCTGGTTCTGTTGGCTGCTTTTGTGACACATCTTTGCATGAGCCCCCGAAGCCACCCGCTGCGGGGAAGAGGCGGCGTTCAGAGGGAGTCACTCTGGGGAAATACCTGAAGCTCCGCCACAGCCACCCCCCGAGACTAACCTGTTTTCCTCCCAACGGCCCCGAGTAGTGACGTCAGAGGTCTCCCAGTCTGGCCTCGGGGAAATTCTACCCAGGTGCTTGGCAAAGAGACTCAGAACTTCCAAGAATAAGGTGGGCTGCCTGTTCAGGACCCTCCCACAAGAGGGCTGGTCCCTGTCATCGTGACAAGGGGAGTATGTGCCAACGTCAGGGGCAGCAGAAAAGTGCTGGGAGTGGTGGGGGTCAGGACTGTCTTCGCCAAGAGAAACAGCGATGGTCACAGCGAAGTCACAGCAAAGTCGCAGCAGGCACTGGTGGGGCCCCACAGGGGGAGGGGTTACAGGCGGGGGGTCTGGCTGTCGGCAGCTCACTGCACTGTTGAAAAGAGGCGACTTGACTTCATGTTTACAGTTGTCACGCAGGTCTTGATGGCAGCTTCAAGAAAACGGGAATCTAAACTGAGGTACTGCACGTTGCTCAGTTTTTGTAGGAAATCTGCATTGATGGGACCCACAGCAAAGAATTACCCTTCCCCTCTCTTACCTAGTGGGAAGGGCCAGCCTACGAGGAATGACGCAGCCACTGATGTCAGGGACGGGGCTGGGACTGCGTGAGACGAGGCTGAGGACCGCGTGCCCAGACATTAGACTGTTCAGGTAACAAACCTGAGAGGACAGCGTTGAGCCATCCCCATTCTGGGAGAAGACACTGTGATAAATACGCTCAACAAAGGACTTGCAAACGAGAATGCACAGGGTGGCCCCAAGGCAGGTACGCAGTTGAATCAAAGCCATTCATCACCACAGACTGGAATCTGTGTCATGCTGCATGTCACAGTGTCCTGGACAGGTTGGAGGGATAACGCAACGCTGATGGAAGACATTTCAAGCACTTACGAGATTAAACAGTTTTAAACAAACTAAATGTAAGAGACATTGTAATGAAATGCAAATAAACTATCTTGTACACCTACTTTTGGGCCACCCTGTATTTTTAAACTCCTACAAGACGAAGATAATCAGGTTTAGAAATAGGAGCAAAAGATCTGAAACTGAACTTCACAAATCAAGATACCCAAATGGCCAGCGAGCCGGTGAGAAGTTATTCAGCGTCGTTACTCATGGCGGAGGTGCACGAAAACCATCACGGAAAGACCAGCAATACCTGCATCCTCTGTGCGCTCTTGCACACACACACAAACACACGCACGCACACGCACGCACGCACGTGTGCACACACACATGCACGCACGCACACGCATGCACACACGCACGTGCACACACACGCGTGCACACACGGACACACACACACACTCACACGCGCACGCACACAGACACGCACGCACACACACGCACGCGCGTGCACACACACGCACACATGCATGCACACACGCGCACACACACACGCGCACGCACACACGTGCACATGCATGCGCGCACACATGCGCGTGCATACACACGCACACACGCACACATGCACACACGCGCACGCGTGCACGTACGCACGCACACACGCATGCCACGCACACATGCACGCACACACATGTACACGCGCATGCGCACACACAGGCACATGCACACACACGCACGCACACATGCACACACACGCACACATGCACGTACACGCGTACACACGCATGCACACGCACACATGCACGCACACACATGTACACGCGCATGCGCACACACACACGCGTACACACACACACACGCACGCTCGCAAATCCCTGCAGAACTCTGACGTGGCCATCTCACGAACAGGTACACACTCGGCAGAGGCGAGCGTTGATGTCCGTCCAGAAAAGCATGTGTGAGACTGTTCGGAGCAGCTTTAATCCTGACAGCCCCAAACGGGAACGATCCACAGGACGGTCAGCGACAGAGCCACCTGTGGAATAATCAATCAGGCAATGGAATGCTGACGAGGAAACGACTGCCAAGTGCCACAGCACCAACGGCGTGTCGCACACGTGAAACCAGCCCTGACGTGCCCCTCAGCACCCCAGTTTCAGATTGTCCCTCCAAACTACGGGATCTCTGGTGCGTCTTTTAACAGAGGAGTGTTCTGAAGACACCTGGAGCACGCGGTCCCCAGGGATCCGTTAGAACCCACCCTTCTGTGGAAACCAGGGGTCACACGACTTCTCTAATTCACCTAAGAACACAGCCACCGTGGCCGAGAGGCACCCCCTGAGGCAACGTGCTCCTGGGCATCGGGAGAATAGGGAAGCTCTGGGAGGGTCGACGACCGATTTTTCTTTTAAAAAATGATATTCAGGAAAACTTTTTGCCCATTTCTCTCTGGAGGGAGGCCGTAAGGTCATAACAAGACTGACGAGACCCTGAGAACCCCAAATCGAGACTGGCACGTTCTCCCCAGTTCACGTCAGTAAGTTCAGAAGGAACTGCCAGACTCAAGTTTCTCCTTAGGAATTATTTGATCGGTTACATGGTATTTTGGGAGAAAATATATAAGAATAAGGGAGATTCTAGCAGGGTTTTTTGTATTTATTTTATTATTAAATTTATTGGGGTGACGTTGGTTAGTAAAATCACATGGTCCAGGGCACCGTCTGTGTGTTGCAGTACGGGTCCACCACCCAGAGACAGTCCTTCCATCACCGTGTATTAATACTTGACATCTCCTCCCTCCTCCACCAACCTCCCTCCCCCCTTACCCCTTGGTAGATCTATCGGTTTAGAAGTTCAGTTTCTCTCCCCTAAAAATGGGCTGCATATACAGTAGACTCTCAGTTAACCGACACCCACAACAGATAAATGGAATATTACTTCTTCGTTTTTTCTGCCGGTTGCTTGAGTTCAAGCTAATGGAGAGCCTACTGTGTCTGTGTGTATGTGTGTGTGTGTGTGTGTGTGTGTGTGTGCATGTGTGTGCACGCGTGTGCATATGTGCATGTGTCTGTGTGTATGTGTGCGTGTGTGTGCGTGCATGTGTGTGCACGTGTGTTCATGTGTGTGTGCGTGTGTGTATGCGTGCATGTGTATGCACGCGTGTGCATATGTGCACGTGTCTGTGTGTATGTGTGCGTGTGTGTGCGTGCATGTGTGTGCACACATGTGCATATGTGCATGTGTCTCTGTGTATGTGTGTGCATGTGTATGCGTGTGTGCGTGTGTGTGCGTGCATGTGCGTGTGTGTATGTGTGTGTATGTGTGTGCATGTGTGCGTGCGTGTATGTGTGTGCGTGTGTATGTGCGTGTGTGTGCATGTATGTGTGCGTGTGCGTGCGTGCATGTGTCTGTGTGTATGTGTGCGTGTGTACATGTGTGCGTGTGTGTGTGCGTGTATGCGTGTGCATGTGTGTGTGTGTGCACATATAACTAGAGACAGACAGACAGACAGAGCACTACCAAGTCCTGCAGGCAGCGGGTTACGACTTTGCCGTAAGTATACCTCCCTCCAGAAACTTCAGAGTCCAGTCTCTCTTGAATGTATCCGGGTTGCAAAGCAAAACCAACAAACCAAAAATTAATTAGTTAATTGATTAGTTAGTTAGTTAATTAAATGGAAACCACTGGCAAACACGAGGAATGCATGTCACGTACAGGCACGTGGCCATGCAGCAAAGTGCAGCGTGGCTGCTCTGACTGGAATGTAACAAATGGCTTTTTGGCGTTGCTTTGTCATCATTTTCAAGAAGGGAAAGCTTCGTGGAAAACAGCTTGTAATGGACAATGCAAGCGGTTGCCTGAGGTCTAAGAAAAAGCCATTCGTTACCGCCTTCCACGTTCTTTTAAATTCCAAAGGCAAAGCAAGTGCCATCGTGCTGTACGGGCCTCGTGGCAGCTGCACTCAGAGGAGGCATCTCGAGACAGAACAGGTGGTTTTTGGTTTCCTTTTTGAATGAAGGTATCGATATTTTCTGCACAAATAGTACAGAATTCCAGGAAATCCCTGAGCTTCAATCTGGCTCCCAACACCCCTTTGGACAATGGTGGAAATGACAGAACTGGGGTCAAACAGGACCTTTTCTCAGGAGCTCAGTAATGCTAGTCTCCTAGGAGACCCCCGGCCAGCCAGTCAGACGCCTCACCCCTCCGGGCCTCATCGGTGCATGGGGCGGCAGAGGGGCCCTTCAGACAATGCTTTCGGGGCCCCAGACGTGGACGCATGCACCTGGACAGAACCCCAGAGCTATAATACAAGGAGCTGGAACTCCAGGAACTGAAAGTGAGAAATAAGACCACCTCCTGGGGCCCTGACCTCCCCAATTCTCTTCTCTGTCCCTCCCATCACCTCTCCACCCACCAGCACCCCCATGGCCGCAAGCATAGCCTTCAGTCTCCATTCAGACCCGCCTCCGGGTCATTTGAAAGCCCAGAGAGATGAACAGCGTGGACCAGCCTCCAGCACGGCCCTCACGGGCAGTGGTGCTTTGACGGGAGTGCTCTGTCTTTGGAATTTAAGGGGCAGGGGGAGACGGGAGAAGCCTTGAGGGACAAAAAGGGAAAGGCTAAAGGAAAGCCAGATGACGGAGAAGCAGAAATGAGCATCCACAGGCTGTGACAGCCGCGTCCTGTCTGGGAACGAACAAGGCTCCCTCAACTCGAGGACGTGCGTGCCGGCCAGCTCGAAGGCGATGTGTCCACGCAGTCACAGCCTTTGCTCCCAACCCTGAGGACTGTACCTTCCCTTCATGGTAGTCACCACTCCCTGAAGTTACAGCAACCCCCCCACATCCACAGAGGACACGTTCGAAGACCCTGGTGGACGTCTGAAACCACGGGCAGCGCAGAACCCTCTCCTTTGCACAGATCCCTACTATCACGTTTAACTTATACGTTAGGGATAGTAAGACATGAACAATAACTAAGAATAAGAGAATGATTATAACAATATACAGTTGACCTTTGAACAACATGGGGGTTAAGGGGCACTGACCCCCACACAGTAAAAAATCTGCATATGATGTTTGATTCCCCCAAAACGTAACTGCTGAGAGCCTGTTGTTGACCAGAAGCCTCGTTAATAACATAAACATATACGGGCTCAGGGGGGGCAAAGAAACCAGAATTATCTTCCTTAGATGTGAGAGGGCTGTGCGCTCAGTTCGTTCCTCTGGGTCAAACCTTCAACCACAGCTTTTCTCCGGAGCTTCTGAGAAGGCTGCGTCGGGATCTGCGGGAGAAACGGCCCGAGTTGGGGCGCACAGAGGGCTGGTTCCTGCTCGGTGCCAGCGCACCTGCCCGCACCGCGCTGCGTGCTCAGCAGTTTCTGACCGAAAACGGCGTGGCCCCCGTACCCCACACTCTCTACTCATCGATCTCACCCCAAGCAACTGTTTTTGGTGTGTTTCCTTGGATGAAAAATGTCTTCAAAGAGACACATTTTGCCAATGGACCAGGTGACACAAAAAATGGCAGAAGCACTAAAAGGCATCAAAACCGACAAGTTCACAACCTGTTCTGAGCCGTGGGCAAAGCGCCAGGTGCACGGCATCCAACGGAGAGTGCTTCGAAGGTGGCTGACGTTTAAACACGTGAGAATAAATACACAATTTGGGGGTCCTCTCGTACTCCAGATTTTAAACATTCAAGCATGCACTAACTGTTACTTTCCTAACGCTGTTACGGCAGCGGGGCTTCGAGGAAAGCCCTCCCTGCTCTGTATGATTTCAGAGTGAGTGGTGAGTCTGATGTCTGTGGGGTGGGGGCTAGAGTGTGGGGAACAGGGGTTATTCTGCAGATCTATAGGGACCCCCTCCCCACCTGAGGCATACACTGCCTCCCGTCCAGGCCAGACTGCTGAAATATGCAAGAAGCCAAGAGGCCACAAAATAGAAACAATTTTGAACTCAAGAAAAAGGTTCTCCTTTTCCGATTTAATGGTGTGGTGACCTGTCTGCAGACCTTCTATGGAAATGGGCCGCTGAGATGTCCCTGGGGGGTTGCCTAGCCACGGAGGCTGAGCATTGAGAGCAGGAAAGATTTCTTTGTTCATTAAAAGAAAAAAGGCGCATTTAGATTTACAGCACCAAGTAAAGGGCAAACAAGAAGATGAAAATTCCATGATGAAATACGACCATTTAGCAAGTCAGCAGGGTAGACAGAGCACCCAGCTTATTTCAAAGGGAGTGGACACACTCACACACGCACGTGCACACACACTCACACACACTCACACACACACACTCACACACACACACTCTCTCACACATACACTCACACACTCACACTCACACACTCACACTCACACACGCACAGCAGGAAATGCTGTGCATGTAAATTTCTAAGAAAACTGGGAACACAGAAAGAGTATTTGGGGACATAATGACCACGGAAGTTTGTAACAGCAGGACCCAAATTAAATCGTGTTGTGGTATGTTAAATAGTGTCCCCGCACCCCACACACTCGTGCCCACGCAGAACCTCAGGATGAGTCCTTACTTGGAAATGAGCTCTTTGTCTCGAGAAAACAATCTCCCTGGGCTCACGGTGGGCCCCAACTCCCATTATGGGCATCTTTCCAAGAGGAAGGAGAGGGGGTTTGGATGTAGAGGGGCACGGAGACGCGCGTGGACACAGGACCACGTGACGGAAGGTAGTGGTGACAGAGTGAGGCCCCCACAGGGCAAACAAGGAGCGTTGGGAGCCACAAGGGACTGGACCCGGCCACTGCCGGCAGCGTGGGCCCGCCAACACCGCGACCCCGACGCATGGCCTCTGGACCCGTGACAGAGGGAGCCCCTGTTGCCCTAAGCCACTCCACCGTAGTTACATTAGGGCAGCCCAGGGAAACGGGTACCCTTGTCGGGGGTCAGTACCTACGTCACACGGCAAGAGCACAAGGCGGCGGTTGGCTAGCAAGTATCCAACAGCACCTGCGGCTCTAGACAGCCGCGGAGCTGCCGCCGGTGTCCGCTTTAAACGGTGCGTCCACGCACTTCACACCCAACAAGCGCAGAACTCAGCATGCAGTCACACTGGGATGGATGCCCCTGCCACTCGGCCCTGGCACTCTGCATCCAAACCGCGCAGCCCAGCAGAAGTCACTGAGCAGTGACACCCAACAGCAGCGTGGGACCCAACTCTGCAAGGACGCATAGAGCACCCTCATCGACCCTGTTAGGACTCGGTGATGCTTAGTCTTCGCAATGGCGCTGGCACCACCTCAGATCTCGGGGCCCCGTCTGTCCGGGGGGGGGGGGTCCCAGCCTAAGACCCCTTAGTTGTCCCTGTTCCAGTGAAGGGGCTGCATTTTGAGAATGAGGCACGTCCTCCTGCAGAGGGCTTGGTGGAGGGCAGGGAAGCAGCAGAAATAGATGGAGCACGTGTCCCAAAAGACATGGAGTAAACGCCGATCTGGGAGGGCCCGCTGCCCTTGCGCTGTGACACAGTACGCTGCCCAGGAATGGCCGGGGATATTTTTAATCCCCTCTTGGACCTCACAGGGCACTCAGTGTGGCCACAGTGACCGTGCTCTGCGTTTCGCTGCCGCCTCCCTCCCGGCTGGTGAAGCAGTGGACTCTGGGTCGAGTTTGCTGTTGGGTTTTATGTCCTTCAATCATTCTGTCTCCTAACTCTGCCATTCTGATCTGATTCCAAGGATTACGGTGCGATTATTCTGCTTGGTTCGCTGGGCCCCAGCGGGCTGGCCTTAGTGGCTGGCTTGAGCCAGCCCCCCCATCCTGGTTTCTGGATACAAAGCTGCAGTGCTGACAGTAGGCACAAGAGGTGGAGGAGAGAGAGGTCAGACTAGGGGATTTACCCTCCTCCCCCTGCCAGGCCTCTGTGGGGGGTGGGGTTTCGTGGTCTCCACAGCCCCCTTTGCAAGGTGGGGGCCTGAGGGGCCTTCAGGCCTGGGGCTGGGCCCTGCCGCTGCTGTCGGGAGGCCCTGAGCTCTAACCTCTCCCCACATCTGTGAACGGTGCCTCCATTAAACTCCTTCCCACCTGAATCCCTGGTACAGCTACCGATAGCAGCCACGATCCGCACATTGAATCCTTTGCCTCGTTAGATGCATTAAATGCACATGCACTTACATGCACACACACACAGCTTCTCTGCCCCCCTAAATAAACAGTCATGCCAGTGGGTTGCTCTGGTCATTTGGGTTACTTAGTCTCCGGGATCTCAGTTAATCCATCTGTGAAATAAGACCCTAGTACAAACACAGGGCTCTGATGAAGCAGAAATAAGCAAACGCAGCACACGTCTTGGGCACCTCTCCGCCATCCCCCAGCCGAGGTCACACAAACGCCCCAGACCCTGCCTGCCCTCTACGCTGCCTGACTCCTGAGCCGACTCCATCTGGCTGTCCAGCCAGTGTCCATGTGCTGTCATGCCCGCGGCCCCTGTTAGCCAGTCTCGTTCTCAGGCCAGTATTTGGGTGGCCTTGCCCACGTGTTGAAGCACTTTCCCGAAGGCACTCACTCAAGCCCCACCGCCTCCACGTCATGTAGAACAAATAGGGTATTCCCAGAGGAGGCCATGCAGGCAGACATGAGTGGGATGACCTGTCCACGGGACCCCAAATTCCACAGCAGGCCTCTTGTCTGCGGTGCTGGGTCTCTGTCCCCACCCTGCCTCTCTCCTCTCTAGGAGGGAACTCTGCCTGCCACATGGTTTCTGGCTTGCTCAGCTGGGTGTGATATATGCCCGAGGACCGGGGAATGGTAGAAGAAGTCCCTGTGGGCACAGGACCAGCCTGCACGCCCTGCAGGCAGTGCCCTGGACAGAAGCAGATTCACGTCTCCAATTGATGAACTTCGATGACCTGGCAGCTGCACACCCAGCTGAATGAAACCCTCTGGGACATGGCCATGAACTCGTCCCAAGGAAGACTCTGTTCGTCCCTTGGCCCTCAAGAATCTCGCATCAGTGGGCACAGCCATGCACAACAGAACATGGTCAGACTAAGAGACATCTGGAATGAACACAGCTATTTCAGAAGCATGGGGAAAGTTGCAGGCATCCTCAAAATTTCTGAAAACAAGAGAAATTAATTCAGAAATATGAACAAAGGCAAAATGGAAGGAGGGAGATTCTTATGGAGATCTGCTACTCAGGACTTCACATTTGAGACTGATTTCAGCAAAACAAGTAGAAAACAAAACATGCATATCACTTGTATAAACTGTATAAAAGTAAATATTTAAACCTATAAAAAGGGGTTGAAGAAAGAATTCGAGCCACTTCCTCACCAAAAACTCTTTAGGAGGGAAAAAACGTTGCTTTTAACAATCCCAAAATATGTCATAAAAAGTTTAAAAAGAACTGCTACAGCTACTGCATTTAAAATTTAATGTTCTAATTGAATCTGTTTAATTTTTAAAAAACACCAAATTTACAGAAAACAGATAAAAATAGTAATAAGCAACTAGTTGTATATTCAGCAAATGAACCTCCTCAAATCATGCCTGCTGGGCCCACGTCCTGCGCACAGGTGGTCTGTGTCGTCTGTGTCGTCTGTGTCTGTGTCATCTGTGTCATCTGTGTCGTCTGTGTCGTCTGTGTCTGTGTCATCTGTGTCATCTGTGTCTGTGTCGTCTGTGTCTGTGTCATCTGTATCTGTGTCTGTGTCATCTGTGTCTGTGTTGTCTGTGTCTGTGTCATCTGTGTTGTCTGTGTCTGTGTTGTCTGTGTCTGTGTCGTCTGTATCTGTGTCTGTGTCTGTGTTGTCTGTGTCTGTGT